>PVIY010050367.1:0-16248 GCA_004026745.1 Myrmecophaga tridactyla
GTTCCCCTGAGACCGTGGCCAGGTGTCCAGTCCCACTGACCATGGCTCCCTGGGCTGAGCAGAGCTCCTCCTCTGCAGAAGTATGTGGCATGCAAAAGAGATTTGGGAACATCAAGTCATTGCAATGTCAAGCACTCTTGCTATTATTAACTAATATTTAGTGAGGGCTTGCCGCCTGCCAGGTACGGCCCTGCCTCTGTCCACAGGTGACCCCTGCCCCACAAGACCAAGGTTAAAGATGAAGAAACTAAGGGTCAGACAGGTCTCCTTACCTCCCAGGGTGCCCAGCGCTGCTGAAGGGCAGTCAGGGAATCCTGACCATCTGATTCCAAAGCCCTTGACCCCCAGTACTGGACACTGACCACTAGCGGGTTCAGGGAGAATGGGGGATGGGGGTGTCAAACTGCCCAAGGCCTGTTGGGAAGAGGCGGGAACTGGGATCTGAGGAGGGGGCTGTGCCTGTCTCCTTCATCCTGGGAAGAACAACAGCCCCAGAACCCACGACTCTGGGTCTGCAGAGGTCCAGTCGCTATTAGTGCTTTGGTATGTCACCAATGGCCGCGTTCCCTGCCACTCCAGCAAGTAAGCAGCCCCGCTTCTGGGGTGCCCAGGAAAACTGGAGGGAGACTCTGCTCTGAATCCGCTCCTTGGCAGGCCAGGCACACAGATTCAAAACACTCCCGTGGCTGCACAGACAGCAACCCCGCTGCAGCCTGGGGCCGGGCAAGGTAAAGCTGCCCCGCTTCAGCCCCCAGGACAGAGCCTCCAAAGCCTGTGACGATCATCGCGGCAACAGAGGCCTCCAGGTGGGAACAGGGTCCCGGCAAAAAGCAGCAGAGAAATTCCACCCGATGCCCCCGTGCGGATGGGCATAGCATTCGGGGGGCATGAATGGGACATCCACCAGCACAGGCGCTGGCGAGCCCCTCGCCGGCCAATGCCGCCTGCATCCAGGAAATGGCCAGGTGAGCTGGGGCCGGCGCTGCTTCCGGGCCGGCCCTGTGGGCGTGTCTCAGGCCCTCGAGGTGCTGCCGCCCCTCCCCAGGACCCCTGCGGTGGGCTCCTCTCACAGGACCTGGGTCTTGGGTCCTGGGAGACCCTGACATGCAGGGCCAGCGGGGACAAGACCCCCAGCCCAGAACCCACTGCAACATCAGCAGACCAGGGCGCAGGGCCCGGGCATCGGGACCCCCAGCTGCATGCCCGCCCCTTGGCCCGGCAGTGCAGGGACCTGACTGCAGGGGAGGAACTTCTACTGTGTGTGCTCTGCAGCTGTCCAGACCTTTGCTCACTTAGCCGCACACCACCCACGCTCACTCACACTCACACTCAGTACATACACAAACTCACACGTGCACACACACCCATTCAGTATATACACACACTCACATGCACTCACACCCAGATCCCCACTCAGTACACACACTCACATGCACTTACACACACACACTTTGTATATACACACACATGCATGCTCACTCACACGCACTCACACACACCCCACTAAGTGCATATACATATACTTGCACACACATTCACTCAGTAGATGCACACACTCACAGGTGCTCACTCTCACACACCCACTGAGTGCATACACACACCCATGCTCTCACATACACTACCATTGGTACATGCACACTTACATGCACTCACACACAGCACACTCAGTACACACACACTCACACATGCTCACACACACAGTGTATGCACACACTCATACACTCATACACATTCACAAACTGACACACACATGAACACTCAGGCACATATACACAATCACACACATGAACAGCACCAATTTATAACCTCACATGCACACACACACACCTATGTGCACACTTACCCACTAGTTCACATATTCACACATGCACTCACATACACACATACACAATCTCTCATGCATGCATACAGACATTCACACAAACTCATTCACTCACACAGACTCACAATCACACCCACTCACTCTGTACTCACACATGTGCACGCTCACAAACACCATGTCAGGGTGACATCCAGGCTCGGCCTCTGGGCTCCAGCCTGTGCTTTGGACTCATCCCTGCTAGAAAGAGAGACGTGGCCCACGGCGTGGGAAGAACTAGCCAGGTGTGAGCGAAAGTGCGCTCTGCACTCCAGGGTCTCGCGAGTTTAGTAGCAAACACTCGTGAGACCCCGCCCCGCAGGTCTCGGTCCTGGAGCCAGGGGCTCTGTTCTGGGGGTGCAGAAGCCCCTTGAGGGCCACTCCAGGGCACCCCATTTCTGATCTCTGCAGGAGGCCTTCACCTGACCCCAGGTTGGTGGCCCTCGGCATGGGCAAAGCACAGCGTCCTCTCTCTGCTCCTTATCCCAAAGCCCACCACACCCACAGCCAGTGCCCTCAAGTAGGGTCAGCCCTTCTCCACTCCATCTCCACTACAAGCCCAGGGTCCCCTCTTGTAGGGCCCCCCGTAGGACCCCTCCTGTGGGACCCCCCTGAGAGATGCCATCCTCTGTGCCCTGGGGGTGCCGGTGAGGATGAGGAGACCCTCACGGGCACCTTCCCCATACCAGGCCTTCCCCCTTGAGACCAGATAAATATTCACCTATAATTCCTTCTAGTGAATTCTTTTTCTTTAATTTATTTTTTGCATGGGCAGGCACTGGGAACCGAATGCTTTACCCCTGAGTGCCCCTTGCATCCTGTCTAGTGAATTCTTGATTTCGTTTCTCACAATGATCCCTCTAATCCATTGGGAATGTACTCTGGGGTGGGATGCAAAGAAGGCTGCTTGGGTTTTGTTTACCAGTTGTGTCAACGGTGTCAGATGAGAATCCAACCATCTGCCTGCAAGACCCAGCCAGCTGCCCGCTCGGGACGCAGGGGGAAGGCCACCACATCGTCCTCTGGGCCTCGGGCCCGGCGACCCGTGTTCTGGAAGCATCTTGTGCTGCTGCTGGCAGACTGCGGCTGGACTGTCCATTACCGGCTAGTGATGAGCCAGGACAGAACTCAGTAGTGCCTGGAAACTTTCTGGTGCTTTGACCTCACTATGCCACTTTGATTGAACTCGGCAGAAGCATTGGTCTTCAGCAGACAGGGAGGGGGCATGTCCCCACCATGGAGAGCCTGCCGAGCCCTCGCCCCCGTCACCCGTGCCATTTCTCTTTCAGTCTGGATCTCGACTCTTTCATAACATGCTAATGCTGTCACTGCTCCTTTCGTTTCTGTTGAATTTGTCCTCATTTCATTTACTTCTGGTCTCGCTTTGAAATGAAAGAAGAGTTAGTGGGCAGCCAGCCTGTTGTGTTACCTTCACATATTCTTTGCCTTATTTCAAAAAACCCATTTTTCTTTATTATAGTCTTAAATTCAGCCAAAATATTGTCTTGGTTTTCTTGTTTTCTATGTCTCTATTAATATGCTTATTCCTCTTCATCGAGCAATAAGAACAAGAGTTCTCAGCAGTGAAAGAGCAAAGGACACGACCAAATGCCCATACGCATGTAAGAGCAGGGTACCATGGCTGGAAGGTAAACGTTCCCTGCGAAGGGCAGTTTCGGGTTCCAGGCCCTGGCCCCGGGCGTGGCCCCTCTGAACACAGGCCTGGGGAGGCACGATTTGTTCAGGCGTCCAGACTGTTGGGGGGGGGGGTGACCCAATGTGGCTGACGTCCTCGGAAGCAAAGCAAATTGGTCAGCAAGAGAGGCCATGGGAGCAGCCAGAAGCAGGAGTCCACTGACCAGAAGAGGAAGAAGTCATCATCACAAGTGTTGTCATGTGACAGGAAAGCCCAGGATGGGGCCCCCGGCAGCCACCCCAGTGTGCCACGGTCTTCGGAGAGGAAGCAGCACCGTGCCAGCACTTCGATTTGGGACTTCCCCTAGCCACAAAACCACAAGCCGATAACTTCCCATCATCGCTAAAGCCAACCCATGGGATATTTGTCTTAGCAGCTGGGAAATGAAGACAAACTTTGGTTTTGTTTCTGTGAGAACCCTCTCGCCTGGTGTAGACATGCGAACTCACCGGTACCTCTGGAAATGTGATAAAAGACACCAAGAGCAGAAACGAAGTGTGCATGTTCTGACCTGGCATTTCTATTTTAGGAATATGTTCTAAGAAAATCATGAAAGAGGGTAGGACAATGTCCTCACAATGTAGGGTATAATGGAGACAACAAACGAACCACCACCACCCCAACTGCAGTGAAACCTGGTGTTTTTGTTTGCTAAAGCTGCTGGAAAGCAATATACCAGGAGTGGAGTGGCTTCAGCAAAGAGAATTTATTGTTACAAGTTTATAGTTCTAAGACCCTGAAATGTCTAAACTAAGGCATCCAGAGAAAGAAATCTTAACTCCAAAGAAAGATCCATATTTGTCAATGGGAAGGCACATGGCTGGCATCTGCTGGTCCTTCTTCTAGTTCCATTGCTTTTAGCGTCTGATTCCACTGGCTTCTTCTCTAAGTGTCTATGGGTCCTGGCCTAGCTGTTCCAGGGCAAAACTCAGGGATTCATCTCTTAGCTTAGCATCTCATGAAAGGCACATGGCAAGGTCAGCTGGGATCTGGTTCTGTCAGCTCTCTCAGCCCCTGGCATCTCCTGGGGCATCTGCATTTCCAAACATTTGCATCTGAGCTTTCTCAGTCAGCACCCCAAGCATCTCCAGATGTCTGCGTCTGTGTTGGCTCTGAGCTTTCTCCAAAATGGTTCCCCTTTTATAAACTAATTAAAATCTACCTTGAATGGACAGAGTCACACCCCCATCTAATCAAAAGATCGCACCCACAATTGGAGGTGTCACATTTCCATGGAAACAATCTAATCAAGAGTTCAGCTATAATATTGGATCAGGATTAAGAGAACATGGCTTTTCTGGGGTACCTAACAATTTCAAACTAGCTGGGAAGAGCTTAAATGTCCTGCACTAATAAAACAATTAAATAAATCATGGTGCACCTGTTCAACAGACAACATCAAAAGCTGGGGAAACGTTCCAGAAATATTAGCACAAAAATAGTACAATAGCACAATCAGACACACACACACACACAATAAATACCTGTCCATAAAATCAGGAGGGGCAAGAAATAACACACTATTAATTTTTGACCACTCAGCTCTTTTCAAACTTCCATGTCCCATTTTTGGGGGGATAACAGAAGGTGTAAATTTGGCCATTCAACCTCAGTTACTCCTGGGGATCTCTAGGACCCCACCTCTGCTACCTGCAGACACCTGCCTGGGACTCCACAGTGACGTTGGGATACTGGGGCTCTGCCCATCAGTATCTGCTCCCCTGAGATGGTGGGGGTGCCCACTGCTTTCTTTCCCTGTCAGCCAAGAGGGTCTAGAAGCAACTGTACCCCAATATCCACAAGCACACGTGACACCCAGATCTTGGCCTCTAATACCACTCTCCAATCACAGGACCCAGGGCTCCTTGAAGAAGTGACTGATTCTAGGACTGGGGAAGGGAATACACAAGAAATACATAATAACTACAAGATGAGCTTGGAATATCTCACAGTATCAGAAAGTAAGATCCACAGATCCCTGGTCTGTCAGAGGGACACAGGAGCCAACAGAACGCGCTCCAATGGCCAGAGGCGGAGCAGTAAGAGCAGCAGAGTAAAGTGCTGTTGTGTCGTAACCAAAGTCTGAAATAGGTATGCACAGATCCACGCTGATGTCAGTAAGCGACTAAATAAACAATTAGGAGAGAACAGACAAAGTTTCCATGCAGAAGAATTCCAAATATCGTATTTAAGTATTTACCGCTCCTTAAGTGTTGGCTGAGTGTGGTGATCTCCAGCCATGGAAAGAGAGAGAGAGAGAGAGGTAAAGATCGGAGAGTGGGAAACCTGCAAGCCCAACCTCTGCCAGGAATCCAGGTGGACATCAAGAGTGAAAACTCCTGCTGGCAGCGTGTGCCTGACCTGACAGGAGTGGGTGAAGCTTTCTCTCTGTGGTCTCCCTTCCCAAACCCATTACTCTAATCATGAAAAAAAAATCAGATATCGTACGACATGCCGACCAGTCCTCTTCAAAACCAGAACCCAAACCAGGGAAACGATCCCAGCCGAGAGGTGCCTCAGGAGACGCAATGGCCGGACTCTGCGTGCTGCAGTCCTGGATGAGCTCCTGGGGAAGGAAAAGGCGTTAGGGAGAAACTGAGGGACGCCGAGCACACCACGGACTTAGTCAAGGGAGAGCACTCTGGCCCTGGCTCCCCTCGTGTGACAATGTGCCCACCACCGCAAGGGGCTAGATGGAGGAGCTGGGGTGGGGGGTGCGGGAGCGCTCTGCGCTATCGTTGCAACTCTTCTGTGTCTACAACCGTTCCAAAACAAAAGGGGTTTATTTTTAAAATCTATAAATGGTTCCTCCCTAAGAACGTGTTTGCACTTTTAGAACAAGCAGGACCGAAAAAGCAAGAGTCAACACACGTGGAGTGAAATGCTTGGCCTGGCTGATCCAGAGAGGGAATGGGGAGTAGCCGCTGCCTCCAGGCCAGAGAGCGAGGTTGGCATGGGGCATCCTCGGAGGGGCCAGCGGGGGGCAGGCCTGGCCAGGAGGGCAGTGCCAGCTTCCTCTCAGCTCCATCGCCTGCTGGCTTTTCCCTCCTGTCCCACCTCTCGTGCTCAGGGGCTTCTCTCGCCCTGACCTTTGCCCTCCCCCCCAGCCTCTCACTCCTCGTCAGCGTCCCCAGCTCACACTGCTGTCCTCACACAGCCTCTCTTCTCTCTCTCTTCCAGCTTTTCCTTTCCAGGTCATGCACTCTCGTGCTTTCTCTTTCCAGACCCTCCTTTTCTCCACAGATGACTAACTACAACATCAAAGGGAGGTTTAATTATTTGTTCTCTTGCCTGAGTAACATTGAACATTCCGAAATATCAAAAGTCAAGTAAGATAAACATTTCAAATTGCTCCTTTTGGGGACAAAAAGAGCACAGGTTATGGGCAAAGCATTTTGAGCCCTGCTTGTCGCCCGGGGATCAGCGGGAGCAGAAGGGGTCACCTCTCAAAAGGCAGCGCCAAGTGCTCGGTGTCTCCGTGTCCAGTGAAGCAGCCGGGCTCGACGCTTAGAACAGATTGACGGAGCTGCTGGGTCACAGAATCCAAATGATCTCTGCCACGATTGCCAACACCGGGTCATGATGGCCAAAGTCTGCCCTCGCCGTGGGTTTGTGAGGCTTTCGGTGTCCAGTAACGAGGGCAGAAAACCCTGCCCGGCCACGCTGGGGGTGTGCAGCCCACAGAGGTCTCGCCCCGCAGAGGGCCTTGGGTTTTGCCGTGGGCTTCCAGGGTCACGAATCAAAACTGACACCTGGAAGCGCCAATTAGCAAGCCTGTGCTTGAGGGTGTTTTCACACCTCGGTCAGGAGGTGAAGGTGGCAGGATAAGGGCTGACTTCGGGGACCGTTAAACACCCGCATCAGGACACGAGTCCGCATGGAGAGCTGAATGGTGACCATTGGCGGTTTTGTGTAAATCAGATTTCACATTAGTCTCAGCTCAGATTGTGGAGAAAGGGGAGGCTCACTTATCCTTCAAATATGTCGGCGCTGGGCTCCCTTCTGCTTCCCCACGGTCCACACGCACAGCGCCTCTGCGGTGAGCTCCCCGCACCCCCCCCCAGGGGTCCTCCGCAGGCAGCCCCGCTTCCTTTGGGGCCTCGCACGTGGGAGATGCCCCATGTCACAGACCCAAGGCCGGGCAGATGTGGCGGGACAACCGCCACGCCAGAGCCTCAGCTCTGGGCCAGGTGGACGCCCTCGAGGGACGCCTAGCCACACCCCAGTCCCCTGAAGATGCTCTTTCTTGCCTGGAGGTGCAGGCAGCAGCACCCCACCTCTGCCCTGGAGTAAGATCAGCCTGAGCTCCTTGGTAAAGTTTGCCTCACAAATCTCTCTCCACCTTCTTTATCCTCAAAATGGTGCAGATGGTGGTGACACCTCTGGAAGGCTGCCCGTGGGGCCCTCACAACCCTTTCTGGAGTCTTATATGCACCAGCTAGTCCTGGGACAAATGCCTCGAAGGAGAGGCCACGGAGCTGAGGGCCTGCAATGGACTTTCTCGAGGATGAAATAGCCCTGCGCTGGCACGGAGGGGAGCAGGCAGGGTTCCCTTAGTGGACGAGGCATGCCTCTCATAAGAAAGAAAGACCAGGAGGCTGGAGGATGGGGGCAATGTGAGGCAGGAGCCTGGGGAGGGAGGCAGGGCCAGGCTTTTTTTCGGTCTTCATTCCAAGAACAGCAGCGCTTCCCTCGGGAGCTGGGCTTGGGAGTGTGATACAATCCCACATGCGCCTTGAAAGGCTGCTGTAAGGCGCAGATCAGATTAGCTGCAGGACCTAGCGAGGAAGCCACCGCTGCCGTCCTGGGCCACAGAGTCGCAGAGGTGGGGAGGTAGGAGGGGCAGGTTCACGGGGCATGTAGGAAGGAAGATGGCGCGACGTGAAGATTGAATGGAGATAGATGCACGGGGGAGGGCCTTGACGGCGCTGAAGGTTTCTGCCTCGTGTGACGGACTGTCGGAGGAAATCATGGAGAACAGCCTGCGCTGGGCCTGGGCAAAGTGACTTTGAGGTGCTTCTTGGGCTTTCGAGAAGAAATGTCCATGTGGGCGTTTGGCTGCCCTGGTCTGGAGCTTGGGGGACAGATGTGAGCTGGAGACAGTGACCCGGCGAGCCACTGGCACGTGGACACAATCTGGATCAGCTGCGGTTGAGACGCCAGAGAAACTCCAGCAGGAGAAGAGGCTCAGGTTTGAGCTCCAAGGAGTCGGGAGAAGAGGAGGTGCTGGCAGAGGGCAGTCAGCAGAGAAGGAGGAACAGGTGGAAAGAGCAAGGTCATTGTGAGATGCCCTGATGGACTCTTCTGGTGTGGGGGTAGAGGCTGCAATCTCATGCACGCCTGCCAGTAGAGGTCAAGGAAAGGCAGACAACTCAGAAACAAGGTTTTCATAGAGAAACTGGTGGTGTGTTCTCTGTTCCACTTCTGAGGTTCGCCGGAGGCAGCTGCTGATGCTGCTGTCCCCATACGGCGGTGCGGTTTGCAGTAGGAGCAGTGCCACCAACAGCTGGAGGGAGCAATCACAGAGGCAGGTTAGCCGTTTGCAGGGCGACGCAGGAGCTTTTCACTAATCTACACTCAGGGAGTGGAGGTTTCTCCTAAATAACAATAAAATAAATAAAAGAGAATTAGATTGAGCAGTAATCGATAAGAGTTGATAACTGAACCAATAACATATTTGCTATGTGCACAGGTGCTTAAATTTCCTTAAATTTTGCCGTATTGTAAAGTTTCTGACAAGGGCGCTAAGATAATTCAATCAGAAAGAATGGTGTCATCAGTGAATGGTGCTGGGACAACTGGATGCCCACATGCAAAGGAATGAAGTTGAACCCTTACCTTATGCATGTAAATCTTAACTAAAATGGATCAAAGACCTAAATGTAAGAAACAAAATATAAACTCTCAGAAGAAAAGATAGATATAAATCTTTATGATCTTAAATTTGAAAATGGTTTCTTAGATATGACATCAAAAGTCCCCCTCCCAGGAGAAGAATCCCCAGCCTGGGCAAAGGCTCCACGCGGCATCTGAACTGTGACGCGCACGCCAAGGGGGACAGAAGGCTGGTCCTAGGTTTTATCCCAATGCCCAGTCAACAAGCTTCGCGATGAATTCACAGCTGCCCGCTGTCCGCTGTCCCAAGTCCCATGTCCCCCTGCAGCCTGTTGGACCAGCCTGTGTGGCCCCGGCCTCCTCTCCAGCACCAGCGTCCCGGTCCCCACCTCAGGCCCTGGGCTCTGGACGGGACACTGGCGGTGATGCCAGGTCAGAGGTCAGGCTTCCCACTTGTCGGTCAGGGTGACCCCCTCCTTGTGACGCCCCCAGGCCAAAAGCACACGTCGAAGGGTCACCGTTTGGTCCATCCTGCCCCCACCCCCCTTGGGTCCCACAGCCCCCTGGCCGCCCACCCCCGGCTCGGCCCTGCCTCCTGGCCCACAGCCTCGACAGAGCCAATCCGAGAAGCCGAGGAACCATGCCTGCGGGAGCTGGTCCGGGGGGTGCAGAGAGAGTGGGCCAGGCCCTGGCTCGCAGGGAGGGTGAGGGCTTGGACTTTGGGGTGCGTGTGGCTCAGCCCCCCACTAGCTGGTGACTAGCTGGTGACGGAGAGGCGCTGAGCCCCTCCGCCTCGGCACCCCGCCTCAGAGCCGGGGGATGCTGCCCCGTGAGCACAGCAGGGCTGTGGGGTCCTTCTCTGTCCTGGTGATTAATGGCACCGAATATCTTTCCATGTTCAGCCATCTGTGCACCTCCTCTCTCAACTCGCATTGTGAGATCATTTAAAACTTACAGGACAATTGCAAAAATAATGCACATCCCAAACAGAGAACGCCAGCGTAACCCCCCCCCCCAGATGCTCAACTCCACCAGTTTTAACACCTTCCACTTTGCCGTCTCGTTCCTCCCGTCTGTCCGCATCTATCTCTCTCTCTCCTGAACATCCATGAGCAAGTGGAGACTCTGGACCTTACATATTGCTTGGGGACTGTGAGGTGGAACAGCACCCTCGGAAAACAGCTAGGCAACCTTTTAAAAATCAAATATAAACTTACCTGTGGCCATTCCACTCCCAGGACCCGCCCAAGAGAGGTCCAGGCCCGTGGCGGCCGACGTGGCCGGACGTAGGTGTGCACGGCGCATCCCACAAGGGCTCACACTCGGCCAGAAAAGGAGCAAACTACTGACGCCACAGACACAGGGGCCGTGTCCGTGCTCCCTGCTCACTGCAGACAGAGCAAGTGGGCAAAAATCAGTGGGAGAGCTGAGCCGCTTACCACACCGCATGGCCCGTGGGGCCCAGCGACCCGGCAGCTCAGCAGACGTCCTCCAGCGTGTGGAACCCGACAGGGAAGAGGGGTCACCGAAGGCCGCTGCAGAAAGAACTCAATACACGAGGCTGGGGAAGTTGTACCCACATGGAAAAATCACAAAGTTGGAACCCAACTCAGGTGACACACAAAGATATGATCTGGGAGGGCGAGGCTGAGTGTGCAAAGCAAATCTAAACTTTTCATAAGAAAACACAGGAAGATATCTTTTGACTTTGAAGTAGGGAAGCATTTATCAAGTCCCCAAAATGCAAAATGATACCTTTGATTGTACTGAAAACAGAAATTACATATTAAAGGACATTACATTGAAATTAAGAAAAGTCCTCATGGAAGAAAACTGCCCATGGTTCTTCTCACATACAATGGTCAAAAGGATTAAAATCCAACATATGGTAAGAATTCTTACAAAGAGATTAAATAATTTAAAAAGAGAGAAAAAATTTAAAAGAATTGAAAGGACAATTTATGGAAGAAGAATCTCCAGTGGCAAATAAACTGGAAAATATGTTCGACCTCACTAACAATTAGATAAATACAAATCAACCCAAATCTGAGAGTCTCCTTTCTTCAAGTGCCACAGAGGATATAGAGAAAAGAGGATTTTTATGCACTGCTGGTGGGAATATAAGTTGATTTAACCAGTTCGGACAACAAATCGCCAATACTGAATAACTCTGAGGACGCACAAACCCATTACGGGGCTGTTCTCGTCCCGGGTGTAGGTCTCGGAGCCTAGAAAACCTCTGCGTGCACAAGAAGACTTTGACAAAACCGCTTGCTCTTAGCAGCATAATATTCGCTTAGGGAAGTATCCATAGCTAGGAAAAGCATATAGAAATTCACAGCAAAGCCAGCCATCTGATTCAGGGACGGATTGAAGGGAGCGTGGCTGGAAGGGGCTGGGGTGAATGGATGGACGGCCTCAACGCTATATTCAACAGTTCACATCTCAGGCGCATTGTGGGGTCAAGGGAGCTTTTTCTAGTACTCTTCATTTTCAAGCACCTAAACATTTGCATAAATTTCAATGATCTCAAGTTCTTTTTAAACTTTGGTCAGTTAAGTACCCGAAATATGAAATTACAGTAAATGTGAAAAGTCACTGATTTAAAAATTGTGTCACTGGATGTAAACGATTCAGCAGGAAGATCCCTAAGAGTCCCTTTAGAGTGCACTGTCATAAAAATGTTTATATCTTAAAAAGGTAAGACGTGAGGCTTCTCACATGATCTTTCCACGAAAGTGGTTTCTCTGTTTGCTCCAGAAGCCGCAGCTCCCCCAGCTGGAGTTGAGGCACCGACAGAAGAAGAAACAGAAGCCAATTTCACTTGAGAATGTTCTGGATGAGATCGTGAAATTACTTATTTTATTCAATCTCGACCCCCGAGCACTCCCCTTACAGACATTCCCGTGAAAAGGGCAGAGCACACTCGCCCCTCTGCAGACTGAAGTAGGACGTGTGTCTCGAGGAAAAGCGTGAGGGACTGGGCTGTGAGCTCAGCTAGCTGCTTTTCCCTGGAGCCCCATTTTTACCTGGAAGAACGGCTCTGAGATGGTTCAGCCTCGAAGGCATGCGGACATTTTCTTAAAAACAAATGAAGTGAACCTGCCATTTCAAAGAAAACAACTGAAAGGATTTGTTGCCAGTGAGAGCTTTCAAGTGAAAATTACAAGTTTGGAAAGTGTGTACCCGCCACAAAAGCTTCATAGCTTCCAGTACTTGAAGACTTTTCTGACGAGATGGGTAGCAATATCAGCAGATGTGATTTTTTAAAAAATATCGTGTGATGAAAGGTATCTACATTTGAAACGCTACATAACTCAGTGAATCAATATCCTCCTAATGATTAAGTCGTGGTTTTACAAAATCATTTGAGGGTAAAAGGTCCAAAGTGCAAGCGAGATCGATGGATTTTATTGCAACAAAGCTCCAAAAGTGTATGGATGTGGTTTCAGGTTCCACATTGCAATAAACTTTAAGAAACGTCCAGGCATCCAGCTGGGGTGCAGTGTGGGAGAGGAATTTCCCCAAAGACATGGAAAAACGTCAAAAGAGGCCTCCCTGTTCCAACAACATAGCTGCATAAGGCCAGATTTTCTTCATATCTTTCAACCAAAACAACATATTGCAACAGATTGTGGCAGAGACAGGTATGAAAATCCAGCTGCCAGCTATTATGCCAGACATTAAGGAGATTTTCAAAACTGTCAAACCGTACCACTGTAGTTACTCAGTTTTTTTGTGTGAAATAAATAGTTGCTTCTCATTAGCCTGTAATTATTAGCATATGTGGTTTATTATTATTTTAATAAATAAATTATTTATATGAACATGTAAGAGATTAGTCCTTGTTATTTTTAATAAGTATTTTTTAAATGTCTTAGTTTTAGTTTTCTAATACGGTAAATATCGATACTCTAACCCACCTAAACAATAGCTGTCTGTGCATCTCTGATAACTTTTAAGAATATTAAGGGTCCCCAAGACCAAAACAGTTACCCACTGCTGGGCAAAAAAGTTCATTTACCAAGTCACGTGTGGAAACCGAGCCCAGGTTTTGTAGGCCTCTGCACACACACAGAGGGAAGTGCAGGTTTTCTAGAGAAACGTCTACACTGGATTACAGGCCCTGGGAGCATGGGTGTAGAAACACAAGCTTAATTATGAGGAATAAAGTCGTTTGGATGGTAAGTTGTGGAAGGGTGGGTGAACAGCCACAGTTTTCCTCCTGGTAGACAAACTTAGGGATAATTTCCAGGAGAACACGTCCACATAGGAAACCTGCCATTGTGAAGCACCAGGCAGGCAGGAAAAAGGACTTGGCCCTCTCCCGGGTTCACACTGCCAAGCAGAAGTGGCCTTTCCCGCAGGGCACATGGGCAGGGAGATGGGGCTTGTGCCAGCAGCTGGGCAGCAGGACCACCGGAGTGACTGGGCAGGGGGCTGGGGGCTAGGCAGGGGGTGAGAGGACTGTGTCCTGGTCCCTGAACTGCAGCCGAAGACAGAGGCTCTGGCAAAGGCAGATGCTCTAGCGAGGGCAGAGGCTCCAGCGAGGGCAGAGGCTCCAGCGAGGACAAAGGCTCCAGCGAGGACAGAGGCTCCAGCGAGGACAGAGGCCCCAGGGAGGGCAGAGGCTCTAGCCAGGACAGAGGCTCCAGGGAGGGCAGAGGCTCCAGGGAGGGCGGAGGCTCCAGCAAGGACGGAAACTCCAGCCAGGACAGAGGCTCGAGCCAGGACAAGGCTCCAGTGGGTCTTTTCCCATAAGCAGCTTTGGCCGAGCATTTGGCTGTAGGCGAAACCCACCCTGGGCCCCTGGCTGGAGAGAACTCGCTGGCTCCCACGCCCATGCACTCATTAATTCAGATACTGAACAAATGCTTACCGAGCCCTCCCACGGCCCGCGTGTGAGGGGCAGTGCTCTCCTCAAGGAGTTCTGTCAGTGGGGAGGGCAGAGGACGAGCAGTGCTTGTTCTGCCCGAGGGTGAGGTGGTGCGTGGGGCGATGCGCGGGGCCCAGCTCAGCGCGGGGTGTCCTCAGGGCCTCAGCGCAGCCAGGCCTGTGCGGGGGCGGTCGCGCCCGTTCAGCCGGAGACGGAGGCCGGGCGCAGGGACTGGGGCATGGCCATGCGCGCGGGGCAGCCCGAGGGAGGGGACGCGCTGGCACCGTGGGGGTCCCGCCCTCACAGCGTCGTCAGGGCCGCGGGAGAGCTCAGGGCGGGGGCCGCGCGGGGGTCCCGACCGGAAGGGCCGCCCGGCCTCTGTCTTGGCGTGGACAGGAAAGGTTTCTTTCAGGGCGGCCTCAGGCTCGTGGCTGACGGGGGCTGCAGTGTGACAGTCCGGGGGAGTCCAATGCGGGGAGCGGTTAGCTTAGATGGGGGTGCGAGCAGGGACTGTGCGGGTTTCCAAACGCCCCCAGACCCTGTCCCTCCCCGCCGTGAAGACTAGTGTGGTGTAAACAAGGGCCTCCGTGGCAGGTGGCCTTGGCCCTGACCGGTCACTTCTCAGACTCTGGGGTCTCACGTCCACACCAGGACGCTGGTCTCAGCAAGCCTCTCCGCTGGCCACGGCGGGCAGCAGTGACCCCAGGCACTGGCAAGGGCGAGATGGGACAGCATAGCCGGGCGCAGCCACTGGGGAAAGTTGCATCCCCCACCACGCAACGTGCTGCCTGGGCCAGCGACCACCCCGCACTGTGAATGCCCAGAGCAAACGAACCCTGGTGCTTTTCAGTGCCGGCAGCTGCTCTATCGTGGCCATCCCCATTGGGAACCGCAGGTGTGCCCATGGGGCAAGGGTACTGTGCCCATCGGGGAGGGGCCTGGGGCCTGGGGCAACTCGTGTCCTGCAGATGGCTGCAGGCACCCACACAGGTGAGACACGTGCAGAGAACTGAGCACACGCACGGGCCGGTGGCCTGGGGACCCGAGCCAGGCAGGAAGCTCCTGGTGCCAATTTGCTGGCGCTGAGCATGCGGCCATGGCGGGAGGAAGTGGGGTGCAGGGCATGTGGGGTTTCTCTGTGTTGTTTCTTACAGCTTCATGGAAATTGCAGTGATCTCCAAATAAAGAATTTAAGAAAAAAGAACATTGAGACAAACTAATGGATTTCAGACTGTGTCTGTGGACAGAGCCTGGGAGCCCGTGGGGGCGTCCAGGGCCCGGTGCTGTGGCTGGCTGGTGGGGCCAGGGCTTCCCCAGGGGCAGCATGAGGCGGGGGTGGGTCTGCCCTCTCTCCCAGCACGGCCCACCCGGATGAGAGCGCGGCGGCCAGGAGAGGGTCGGGGCCGCGGACAGCATCTCAGGCAGCCTCTTCGCGCTCACCTCCCTCTCACCACACCAGCCGCGGGGGCTCCCGACACCCCTGGCACCCCAGGCCGCAGTCCCAGCGTGGCACCAGCTGCAAGTTAGACCCAGAGAGGCAACAAATAACCCCCCAGTGCAGCGAGGGCTCAGGCCACTGTCCAACTAGGTTTGCAAAGACAGAGTTTAATGGAATAAGTGAAAATGGCTCCGCAGCCTCCGATTCTGTTTTCTCCCAGGAGGATGACACAGGTTTAGAAGCTACGGGAACCATTACCTCCCAAAATGCATAATGGACCTGCCAAGCCACAAGCACTTAAAACCAGGTGTGGACGCTTGCCAACCCCCAAACTCCACGGACCATTTTGATCTCTATTAAAGTAAAATAAAACTATACCACGTGTGAAGGGGCTGCCAGCCCATTTCCTAGGCTCCCTGGCATCGTGTGTCCCTGCGGTCAAGCGGTGCATGCATGGGAGGGTCTGGGGGCACCCCGACCCCCCACCCCCCACGCCGCCCCCCGTTTCTGAGCAGGCACAGAGGACCCTGCATGCCTGGACCCTA
>PVIY010050368.1:0-16241 GCA_004026745.1 Myrmecophaga tridactyla
TGACTTAAACACTATAATATGAACAATACAACTTATGTATTGTTATAAGAGGAAAACAGCATATTTGCTTATGTACAATAGAAGTACATTCATAACAAAACAGGGAGGTAATATTCATACCTTCACAGCCCTCATTTCTGAAGCTGCTTGCATGGTCATAGTTACCTTTATCACCACCTTCTTCTAGTATTCGTCCCATGTACTCTTTACCCTCAGCAAGCACTTCAGCTGCCCATGGTTCTTTGCTAGGTGAGATGACCCAATATTCATTCCTGAAGTTTCTGGGCCACTGTCAGTGCTGCTTGGCTTAAATTGTAGTAGTTTTCCATTGACTTTAATCACAGGGCATGGTAGTATTATAAGATGCACTAGGGGATCTCCTTTATTCAAAGGAAACTCTTCTTTACCTCCGTTGTGTAGTTGCAGTCCTATTTTCCCTTCATAGTCAGGGTCAATCACCCCAGACAGAACAGTAATCTCCTTTTGTGCCTGTGATTCAATGGCATGAGAAGCCCAGAGTAGCCAATTGGCCAGGTGTTAACTTCCAGTTCAGTGAAATCATTGCTCTGTCTGCTGGTAGAAGCACTCCTCCTTCTGGAACTAAGGCCTATAGAAGAGCAGATATTAAGGTTTCAGGGGCAGGAAGCAAACATATTCTTAGTGGATAACTAGGGGTGATAGCGAGTGGTACCACTCCCACTTCCACCCCTTGGTTTCTGGACCCATGGGTCCTGGCTATGGGAGAAACAGCACCATACGGTGGATGCTGATTCAGAATATGCACAGGCTCCCAGAGGACACTACCCCAGCCGTGCAAAGTATCGCCACATAGTTGGCACTGTAACTGGGTCACCAAAAGACCATTCCACCATTCTATCAACCCAGCTGACTCTGGATCCTGGGAAACATGGCAAGACCAGAGAATTCTTTGAGCATTCTTTTGCTGTGAAGTGGATTTCTTGATCAGAAGCAATGCTGTGTGGACCACCATGATGGTGGAAAAGGCATTCCATAAGTCCATGAATGTGTGAAAGCATTGCATGCAGGGAAGGCAAACCCGTATCCAGCATATGTGTCTACTCTAGTTATAACAAATTGCTGCCCCTTCCATGATGGAAGTGGTCCAGTGTAATCAACCTGCCACCACATAGCAGGGTGATCATCTCAGGGAATAGTGATATATTAGGGCCAGAGTGTGGGTCTCCACTGTCGACAAATTGGGCACTCAACAATGACCATAGCCAGGTTGGTCTTGGTGAGTGGAAGTCAATATTTCTAAGCCCATGTGTAACCTCCATCCCTACCACCATGCCCACTTTGTTCATGAGCCCATTGGTCAATGGCAGGAGTTGCTGGGGAAGGAGGATGACTTGTGTTCACAGGATGGGTCATCATATCCACTTGATTATCAAAAGTGTCCTCTGCCGATGTCACCCTCTGGTAAGCATTCATATTGGATACAAATATCTTCATATTCTTTGCCCACTCAGAAAAGTCTATCTACATATCTCTTCCCCAGACCTCTTTATCACCAATTTTCCAATCACGCTCCTTCCAAGTCCCTGAGCATCAAGCCAAACCATTAGCAATAACCCATGAGTCAGTATACAAATGCACCTCTAAGGGCAGTGCAACAGTGGCTCAGTGGCAGAATTCTCGCCTGCCATGCTGGAGACATGGGTTTGATTCACAATGCCTGCCCATGCAAAAAAAATTAAAAGACAAATACACCTCTGGCCAGTTATTCTTCCAAGCAAAATGAACAACCAGGTGCACTGCTGAAGCTCTGCCCATGGGGAGGATTTCCCTTCACCACTATCCTTTAAGTATATCACAGAATGAAGTTGTAGTGCTGCAGTCGTCCATTTCTGTGTGGTCCCTACATATCATGCAGAACCATCTGTAAACCAGGCCAAAGTTTCCTCTTCCTCAAACAACTGACTTTAAGGAACTCCCCAACAGACTACAGCTCTGGTCTGGGAAAGAGAAGGTAATGTGGCAGGAGTGGAGACCATGGGCATTTGGGCCACTTCCTCATGTAACTTACTTGTGCCTTCAGAACCTGCTCTGGTCCTATCTCGTATATGCCATTTCCATTTTATGATAGAGTGCTGCTGTGGACACCTAACTTTATGGCTTTGCGGGTCAGACAACACCCAGCTCATGTTAGGTAACTCAGCTCTCATGGTAACTTTGTGGCCCCTGGTTAGGTGTTCAGTCCCTACTAAGGCCAAAATCTGTTTCTCAAAAGGGGAGTAATTATCTGCAGCACATGTTAAGGCTTTACTTCAAAAATCTTAATGGTCTCCATTGTGATTCTCCCATAGGGGCCTGCCAAAGCCTCCAGACAGCATCCTTATTTACCACTGACACTTCCAGCACCATTGGATCTGCTGGATCATTTGGCCCAAGTGGCAGAGTAGCTTGTACAGCAGCCTCACATGCCACAGAGCCTCCTCTTGTCCCAGTCCCCACTCAAAACTAGCAGATTTTCTTGGCACTCAGGAAACTGGCTGGAATAGCACACCCAAATGAGCAATATGTTGTTTCCAAATCCAAAGAGACCAACTAGGCTTTGTGCCCTCTTTTTTGGTCATAGGAGGGGCCAGGTGCAGCAGCTTAGCCTTCACCTTAGAAGTGATATTCCAATATGCCCCACACCACTGGAGATGTAGAAATTTCACTGAGGTAGAAGACCCCTGTATTTTTGTTGTATTTATAGCCCATCCCTTGACACCAAATACCTTACCAACAGGTCTAGAATCGTTGCTACTGCTTGCTCATTAAGTCCGATCAACATGATATTATCAGTATAATGGACCACTATGATGTCCTGGGGGAAGGAGAAATGATCAAGTTCCTTGCAGACCAGATTGTGACATAGGGCTGGAAAGTTGATATAACCCTGAAGTGGGACAGTGAAGGTATATTGCTGGCCTTGCCTGCTGAGAGCAAACTGTTTCTAGTAGTTCTTACTAGCAGCTATTGAGAAAAAAAGCATTTGTCAGATCAATATCTGCACACCAGGTATCAGGTAATGTGTTGATTTGCCCAACCAATGATATCACATCCAGAACAGCAGATGCAATTGGAGTCATCACCTGTTTAAGTTTATGATAGTCCACTATATCCTGCAGGACCCATCTTTTTTCTGACAGGCCAAATATGAGAGTTGAATAGGGGATGTGGTGGGAATCACCACCCCTGCATCCTTCAAGTCCTTAAGAGTGGTACTAATCTCTGCAATCCCTCCAGGAATATGGTATTGTTTCTGATTCACACTTTTTCTAGGTAGGGGCAGTTCTAGTGGATTCCACTTGGCCTTACCTACCATAATGGCCCTTACTCCAGCAGTCAAAGAACCAATGTGGGGATTCTGCCAGTTGCTGAGTATATCCATTCCAATTATGCATTCTGGAACTGGGGAATGACCACAGAATGAGGCCAGGGACCCACTGGACCACTGTGAGATGGACCTGAGCTAAAGTTCTATTGCTCTCCTAACCTCCATAAGCCCCTACTCTGACTGGTGTACCGGAGTGACATTTTGGGTCTCCTGGAATTAGTGTCACTTTTGAGCCAAGGTCTAATAATCTGTGAAATATTTGATCATTTCCATTTCTGCAGTGCAGCCACTCTGGTAAAAGCTTCAGTTCTCCTTGGGGAAGGCAGGGTGGAAGGTCAAGAGTATAAATTTTGGACAGTGTAACAGGATCCTTCTTCAAGAGTACCTGGTCTTCCCCTCATTCAAGGGACTCTGGGTCAGTAAACTTTCTCAAATCTGGGAATTGATTAAGGGGCCATGACTCTCTGTTTTTTTTCAGTTCAAGTTAGACTTCAGTTCACTTGACTTAGAAGTCTTCTCTTGTGCAGCTCAAACAACAATATAGTAGTAGATAGGCCATATATTTTACTTCTAGGTACCCCATGATGTATTACTCGATGCCACAAGTCAGGTTATTTTGACTGCTGCTTTGAGTGTGTCCATTATGGTGGCCAGACCACATATTCTATGGTGATTATTATTGCCACATGGCTTCTGCAAAGCTGGGATCTGATCATCTCCATTATGTTTAAGGATTCCAGCTCAGTGACAGCAGTTCCTACAGTAATAGCTGACCTACACAGAAGGGCAATGACTGAGCTCTTCAGGGATGGTAGAGCTAGTCTCACGAACTTATTTCTCAAGGTTCTGGTGAAAGATGTGTCCTCTGGACATCCCTGGGGTCTTCCATGATAAATCCACTTGAACATTCCAATCTCTCTAAGCCTGAGGATCCCCTCATCTACATTATATTATGGCAGTTCTGGCATTTTAACCTCAGGTAATGTCAGCCACCTTTCGATTCATGTTTCAGCCAACCATCCAAATAAACTGTTAATGCCCTTTCTAACCCTTCAAGCTGCATTGAATGTAGAATCTATGCTTATTGGGCCCATATTTAAAAATTCAGCTTGATCCAACTTTATATTTCTTCCACCATTATCCCACACCATTAATATCCATTCCCACACATATTCCCATCATTTCTATCTATTTTACTGGAAAACCCATGCAGTCTTTTTGGAGTATATCATACCTCCTCATGGGTCACACTTTGCATCTCACTGTTTGGGCCCTGTTGGGACTTTAGTTCAATTATAAATCTTGAAGAAAAGAGGGATGGTGGGTGTGGGTTATGAAAAGTAATACAAGTGTTTTTTAAGCAAATTACACCAGGGCATTCTGTTGCAGTTTCATCTCATGAATCAGGGTGAAGTCACTCCAGACAGAAGAGTGAGGGCTGTTTCCCCAGAGGAGGTGGTTACAGGCTTAGCAGGCACTGAAGGGTTAATCTGTTTAGGTGGAAGTTGAATGGCAGACTCATCTTGGCAGACTGGAGGCTGGGAAGCTCTTTACTCAGGACAGGCCATTACAGGTCTATCTAGCAAGAGCTTATTCCAGGGATTCCATCTCCCCATTGCTATCATTTATCAAGCCATATATCCCAATCTCAAGTTTTAGAATCCCATTCTTTTCCAATCAAAGCCCTTACTTTAGTGGTAGACACCCTTTAAGGTTGAGATTTTAGTTTACATTGTAAATCTTCTATTCGTATACTGAGGCACTGTGTCTGGTTTTCAAAGATTTCAAGGAAATAAGATTTTCTTTCAGGCCACACATGGAAACTTTCACATATTTTATATGGTGTTTAAGTTGCAAATTTGAAGCCTTTGCTCATCCCTTTCCTTCATCACTGTATCCAGTGTATCTAACAACTACTAGCTAACATCATAATAACTCTGAATTCCACAAGGTTCCACAAAAGTGTCAGAAACACTGTCACCCAGAGCATTTCCTTGTATAACCATACAAATAGCAGAATTTAATGGTGATATATTGAGTATCTCTCTTGCAAACTCACCCCATGTATTGTCAGTGCTATCTTGATTATTGGAAACAGAGTCATTAGGGCCTTTGAGTCTAATCAAAGTAGAAAACCAATTATAAAACCCATTTTTAAGAAACTGTTTCTCAAGAGCCACTCGCAGTACCAAACTGTGTTAGTCTGGGTTCTCTAGAGAAACAGAACCAACAGGAGAAGTCTGTAAATATGAGATTTATGAAGGTGTCTCATACAACTGTGGAATGCAAGAGTCTAAAACCCATCACACAGGCTGTGAAGCTGATAACACCAATGAAGGGTCTCAACAGACTCCACAGAAAAGACTCAGTGGCTAAGGAAGCAGTGAAAGAGTCTCTTTTCTTCCTTAAAAGTGTACTATTAATTGGATTATCTCACTGGAGGGAGACATGCCCTTAATTTATCACAGATGTAATCAACCACAGGTGCAATCAACTGGCTGATGCCTTAATACACCAGCCTTCCAGTTTATCAACCAGCCACAAAATAACCTTACAGCAATGGTCAGGCCAGCACTTGCCTGACCATACAACTGGACATCACCACTTGGCCAAATTGACACCAGAACCTAACTTTCACACATGCATGTGGTTTCTATTCCTCCTATTGTTAGCTCACTACACCTGCAGCTTTGGTGCAGGTTTTGCAAGGGAGCTTTGGTACAGGTGCTCCCTTAAGAGTCCCCTTTGATTGCGCTAGTTGAGAAATACACATAAGATAGGGGACATATACTCTTTTATGGAATCTATCCTCTTCTCCCACAGCTGATACACATGGGGTGACTACACAAGAGAAACTCATCCATAGGGAAGACTGGACCAATCAGGTTTTATCTCTCAAGAAATCCAACAGAGGACTCAGATTCTATAGCAGATGTTAATGGATCCTTGTTAAATTATGAAGTCATGTGGTACAGGAACACCCACAGTTGAGATTCTGAGAATGCCCTTTGTCCTTCCCAAGTCTTGACTGTTCTTACTTTATATTAGCTGAAATTAGCATCTTAAAAATAAACTCCACTTGAAATAGTTTTATGAAGTTTATTTTCTTAGTCTCTAAGATATTTTTGTCCTCTACCATAAAGGATTTCATTGAGAAGGGGAATTAGGTTGGTGTAAAATGTTGCCACCATCTTGTCAAAGGACAAAACAGTTGGAGATTGTACATACACAAAATGCATGGGACAAAGAATGAAACCACAAAAATAGCAACATGAAAGCCACATGTAGAGAGAGATTTCTACCACCCTTCTGACCTAGGGGTCCTAAGGGATGGCAAGATGACACCTAACTTTCACACATGCATGTGGTTTCTATTCCTCCTATTGTCAGCTCACTACACCTGCAGCTTTGGTACAGGTTTTGCTAGTAAGGTGCTCCCTTAAGAGTCCCCTTTGATTGCCCTAGTTTTTTATTGCACTAGTCCCCTTTGATTGCACTCAGGAGACAAGAAACAAGGAGAAATTTATGATTCAGATAAACCCACTGTTGGTGACCACCAAAAGGCCAAGGATGTGCATGTCAGTGCAGGCAAATTCCAACAGTAGATATAAGTCACACATGAAATGACATTGGGGCCACAAAAAGGCAACTGAAAAGTAAAGAGAATTTGTGTCACAAATTCAGAATTCAGGCTACCTCCATTAGAACACCACAGAGCTTCCATTTCTAGAAGGGTAGTGTAAGGGCTTGCAGATGTCCCCATAGTGATCATAGGCCATGGCTGTGAGGACAATCACTCCACTACCGCAAAGAAGTGTTCAGTAAAGAGCTGAGTCATGCAGCCCTGGAAGGAGGTAGTTTTCCTGTCATGGAGGAAGTCCACAATCATTTTGGGTGCAATGACAGGAAAAGCATGCATGGAGGAAGAACAGGAAAGCCAAAACAGGTTTGGGGAGAGACTAGGAATGTCAGGCTGCTGGCTATGTCAGGTGCCACTGACTGTTGCAATGTAGCCAAACAAAAATACAATAAACACCACTCTCTGAACATTTGGAATCTGCCAAAGCCCTAGGAGGATGAACTCAGTTACAAAGCTTTAGTTCCACACAGTTTCAGAGCAAAAGCTGAAAGCTACCCCAGTGAACAGTAGAGTCACAATGATGTAAAGAGAAATTAATCTCAGGCCTGTTTATGGATATATCATAGCCATTGACAGATCTGTGAAATCACATGCAGAAATATTTTAAATGCTTTTTTTGTTATTGAGAATACAAAACTAGTTGAAAGTTAGGAGGCCAGGCAGACTTGAGATGGAGATAAATTATTAAGTACTGTAATACTTGAGAGAAGGGTAAGGGAAAAATCCATATTTGGTAGGGTGATACAGTTTTGGTTTCAAGTGTCCAACCTGAGTATCAATAGAAGCTTCATGGAAAGAATTGTTTGGAAGAGCTCTGGAGGCACATCCAAGCTCTGAGGAAGGGAGAACTGACATGGGATGAGAGAAGGAGTGGTTTTCATGCCCAATATTTGCATGCCTGATCAAGAGGCAGCTTATCTGAAAATAGAAGATGAAACAGCACACAGGTTAAGAGTCATTTGCAAATCATGCCTACTGTCCAAAATATTTACTTAAAAGTATGAACTGAACTGGACCTTTAAGGTAAACTGACTTATCCTTTATAAAAGAGAAAGATTTATGGGAAAGTGCCTGGCTCTAATCTTAACACATAACAGGTATGCCCTAAGTGTTGAGTTGTTTTGGTTTTGAACCATTATTTTAAAATGAGAACTGGAGCTTATAAAACTAGTGAGCCTACCTCAGTGTTCTCATGATAGTAATATAAAAAACAATGTGAGAAAAGCAATTGCTCAAAACCTACCTAGGAAACAGTGCATGTTAAATCATATTATCCTCTACTTACTGGTAAGAAATTTGTACTTTAGGAGGCTAATGTTAAACAAATAGCAGATGGTGGATCTGAGATTTTAACACAGAACCTCTGGCTCCATCACCAACACCTTTCCACTGGTTCAACAGAGAAAGGGGTGGGCATGTTCATTTTCTACACTCTCTACTCACCTCTAAAGGTTAAAGCTTTCTGGTTCCTGTATCATGTGTGAATGAGGCAGCTTGGTGAGGGAAACAAAATAATTTGGAATCAGAAGATAATAGCCCCATCACTTATGCATACAAATTGGCAACAACTACATAGGTGAGTAGAAAAAACATGATGATGATAAGCAAGAGTCCTAATACTTTGTAACATGCTAATTATTCCTATAATGTGGCCAAATTGATCAAGTATAACTGTTCAAGGTACATGTTTCCAATTTGTGACTTCATGGCAAACTAGGGATATTCATATATCACTTATCTACTCATCTTTCAGAATTATGATGAAGGTCAAGTTAGAAAATATACAAACATTCCTTATGATAAAATGACCGTACAAATTGAGTTATTATTCTTTCATTTCAAAAGCTAGCTTCCTGAATCATTGCCTGCCCCCTATGCGGGACATGACATCCAGGGGTGAAAGTTTCCCTGGCAGTATGGGAGATGACTCCCAGGGATGAGCCCAGCCCTTTGTGGGAGGACATATGGTTTTGTCTTACTGAGATCTGGAAATTTTATTTTCAGGTCTCCCATGGAAGTACACAAATAGTTGACTCAGTCCTCAGATTCACTAGCCAGGCCAGCTGGACATTCCCCAGGGTGATCTACTGTGTGGGTTTTAAACACGATAAATGAATCCAGGAGGAATGACCAGCTATTTGGGTTGCAGTTGGAGTGGTGAGGAGGATAGAAAGGGACCCTTCCATTTTGGTGTGAGAGGCTTAGGGTTTGTTTCTTTTAGGTAAACCCAATCTCCCAGAGCAATGTGGGGGTTGGGTGCATTTGTTGCAGGTGTGGGGAAGGTTTGATTGGCTATCTCTCACAGTTGAGCCCTAATCTGTGCAAGGACTGGAAGATGTTCCCCAGTGGTTGACTGGGCTGGAGGAGTATTAGGATGCACAGTCTCCCATACATGAGTTCAAAGGGACTCAGCATGAAAGCTTATGAAGTGCTGCTCTGACTTTTAATAGGGCAAGAGGGAGGAGTTTGTCCTGGGAAAGTTGGACCTGAGTGGTTAATTTGGTGAGATGGGTTTTTTAAATTCCATTCATTCTACTTTCCCTGATGATTGAGGCCTATAGGGATGTGTAAATTCTAGCTAATGTTGAGTACAGCAGAGACCTGAGTAGTTATGTGAGAAATAAAGGCAGGTCCATTACCTGACTGTAAAGATGCAGGTAGGCCAAAGTGGGGAATGATCTCCTTTAGAAGAGATCATTTTACACACTCAGCTTTTTCATAGGTGGAAGGAAATGCTTCGATCCAGCCAGAGAAGGTATCTACAAAGACTAAACAGTATTTGGTTTTTTATGGGTGGCACATGTGTGAAAGCAATTTGCCAATCTTTTCCAGGTATTTGAGCTCTAGCCTGGTGAGGAGGGAAGGGGGATGATTTTATTTTACCCTGAGATGTATTGTACTGACAGACCTCACAATTTTTTATTATGTGAAAGAGAATTGAGTATAAGCTAGCATGAAAAAGAGTCTGAGAAAGTAAGGTAGTGAGGGGTCTGGCTCCAGTGTGAAGTTGATTATGGAAGGTGTATAATATTTGCATGGCCTGGTTTTGTGGAAGGATTATTTTGTTGTTTAGGCAGTACAGGCCTTCAGATAAGGTAGGTGGCCCCTTGTTTGGCTCGATTGTCATGTTCTTTGGTGTATTTGGGGTGATTGTAGGTAAAGCTAGGAGTGCGGGTACATGAACTCTGAGCTTGCCTCTGCTTCCTGGTTGGCTCAATTACTTTCCTGAGTTATGTGGTCTTTGGTTGTTTGGTGTCCTTTACAGTGAATGATGCCCACTCTTTTTGGTAATTGGGCAGCTTACAAAAGTTTGTGGATGAGATTTTTCTTAATAATTGGGGATTGTTTGGAAGTGAGATATCCTTTCTCCCTCCAAATTGTGGTGTGGGAATGAATAATGTGTACTTTGAGTCAGTGTGTATGTTTACTTCTAACCCTTTAACATGAGCTAAGGCTCTAGTTAGTTCTGAGTTCTGCTTTTGGGATGTTGTTCCTGGGAGTAGGGGTCCTGATTGAAGGGTATTGTCTAGTGTGACAATGGCATATCTGGCTGTAGGGGAAGGGCCCTCTGTGGAGCCATCTGTGAACCAATTGGGTGCTGGAGGGGGCTAGGGGTTGATCCTGTATATTTGGAGAAGGATGTAGAAAATGATCTACAATGTCACAGCAGTTATGCTGAAGTTCAGGGTCTGTTGATAAAGGGAGAGATAAGAGTGAAGCTGGATTGAGAGGAAGAGGCAGTTGATGAAGGTTTACCTGAGGATTTTGAAGGAGAAATGCATGTAGGAACTGAACGCATGAGGGTGCTGAGTTATTTATGTCCTGATGGGTTATGAGGGATGAGATGGCATATGAAGAGTGGACCCTAAAGTTTACACATGGGGCTAGTTTTAAAGTTTCCTGTATTAAAATGGCTGCTGCAGCAAGAGGTCTTAGACATATGTGCCATCCAAGGAAAAGTGGATCCAGAGGTTTAGAGAAGTAAGCTATTATTCTTTTTGGGGGCCCACAGTTTTGGGGTAGGAGTCCCAGTGCCTATCTATCCCTACTATCTATATAAAGAAGGAAGGGTTTTAGAGGGATGGGTAAAGCAATGGCAAGAGCTAGAAGGCCTCCTTGAGTTTGTTAAAAGAGAAGGCTAAGGCCTGTGCTGTTTCTAAAGGTTCATGAAGGTCTCTGGTTGTGGGGCTTGGTATAATTTCTTTGTTAGGAGACCAAATTTAGGAATCCAGGCTCAGGATAAATTAGCTGATCTCAGAAAGGAGTAATAATTTAGATTTGGGCATTAAAGTGTCTTTAATGAGTTCTTATTGTTTGGTGGTGATGCCCTTATGGGTGAGTGTGATTGTTAAACCTAGATAAGTGACTTGAGTGTCCTTAGATACTCAATACACTCTCTTTGTGAAGAAATTGAGTAACATGACGGTATGTTGTTGAGAGAATTCTAGAGAGGAACTCCGCAGTAAGAGGTCATCTACATGTTGAAGAATATTGCTGGAGCTAAATTTAGATTAGAGGGATCTGTGGCTAGGGCTTGCTCAAAGAGTTGTGTGCTGTCTCTAAATCCTTGGGGGAAGATGGTCCAGGTTAGCTGTTGGGTTTGTTGGGTGGTTGGGTCAGTCCACGTAAAAGCAAAGAGGTTTTGAGAATTACATGAATGAGGTATAGTAAGAACAAAAAAAGCATCCTTAAGATCTCAGACTGTGAAATGTGTGGTTGTTGATGGAATTTGAGATAGGAGAGTGTGCGGGTTAGACACAATAGGAATGATAGGTATAGCAGCCTCATTCACTGCTCTTAGATCTTAAACTAGCTGATAAGTGCCATTAGGATTTTTGACCACTAGGATGGAAGTGTTGGCAGGAGAATTAGTGACCTTTAGGAGTCCTGCTGTGAAAAGCCTATCTATAATTGGTTTAAACCCAGAATTGCTTGTTGAGCTAGGGAGTATTGTGATTTATTAGGGTGTTTAAGGGGACCTGAACTGGAGTGCGATGTTTGGCTACCGAGGGTTGCTCAGTGTCCCATATGACAGGATTGATGTGAGCAGTGAGGAGCAGGGGGGAGAGGTTTGGGGAAGGAGAAGGATCAGAGGTTTTCAAGGACAGGAGCAGGACCATGTTTGGCTGAAAATTTGGTCATTGTAGGGAAATGGCAGGAAGGTGCAGGACTGCACGTAACTTAGTGTTAGTAAGTCTCTACTGGTAGAGGAGTAGGGCACGAGGGTTTTATTAGGAAGGAGTAAGTAAAGGTGTGCTAGTCTAGAGTGCAAGTTAGGGGAGGGGCAGTGTTGGGTTTGGAATGTATTTCATTTATCCCAATAATAGAGATGGAGGAAGAAGAGACAGGTCCAGCAAATTCTGACAATACAGAGTAGGTGGCCCCAATATCTAAAAGAAAAGAGATTGGCTTACCTGCTACCACCATTGCTTCCCTTGGCTCACCTGCAGTAATGGGAAATATTGGGGCCTCTGATCCCAGGTCTCCTCATTCATCAGTGGTAAGTCAGAGGGGGTTGTGACAGCAAGATCCCACTCTGAGTCCATGGCTGGGGTGTGGGAGGTTGCCTTATCCCTTGGTTAGAGACAAATGGACAAGCCACTTTCCAATGCCCATCCTTCTTGCACAGAGGCCAGGGCCCTGGCAGAGATCATGGATTAGGACAGGCTTTGGCCCAGTGTCCTTTGCCAAGGCCTCAGGGAGGACCTGGTATTTTTAGTCCATCTTCTCGGTGGCTGATCTTTCTGTGGAGCTGTAGCTAACAATGAGAATTTAGCCTGGTCTCTTTTCTCTTGTGCCTGTTCCTCTTTCCTGTTTATGTTCCTCCTCTCTATTGTTAAATACCCAGAAAGCTGCTTTAATTAGGTCTCACTGTGAAGTTTGGGGACCATCTTCTAATTTTTAAAGTTTTCTTCTACTGTCAGGGGATGATTGAGATATGAAGCGAGTGTGTAGAAATAGACTACCAGATTCTGAATTGGGATGTAGATAAGTATATTTGAGCACTGTGTCTGTAAGGTGACTCATGAAGGCTGCCAGACTTTCATTGGATTCTTGGGTTATTTCCTGAATTTTTAGTTAACCACTTTAAGATTGGCCTTTTTCATACTCTTTATTATGCAAGTAAGAAAATGGGCCATATTTGCTAAATCTGGAGAGTGAGGGTCATAGTTTCAGTCTGGAGGTACAGGAGGAACCACTTTGGAGCCAGCTAGATTAGTGGGGTTTTGAATGTGAAAGCTGTGAGCATATGTTGTGGCTGCAGCTAGGATTCAGCCCTTCTATTTTAGAGTGGCAGATGGGGTGAGGGTTACATGAATGTCTTGATAAGTAAGATTATAGGTTTGAGTCAGGTATTGAAATTCTTTAGTAAATTTTGTAGGATTGGCTGAAAAGGACCCAAGGTGTTGGCCTGAGGTCTGAGGGAGACAGGGACATGGACCTGCACGATGCCTTCCAGGCCTGCTGTTTCCCTTAGGGGGAGAATAGGTTGGGAAGTGTGGTGGTGAGATTAGGGGGTAGGCATGAAGGAGCCTGGAGCTGAGGAGGGAGGGGATGAGGAAGAGGAAGACGGCTGGTGGCACAGGGTGTGGTGAGGAAGATGGCAGCAAAGAATGTGACCTGGGGACTGAAGGAGGCGGAGGAGGAGCTCCCATTTGAGGACGGTGCAGGAAAGTTTCAGAAGAGTCCAGCTCTGCTTGGGCAGCATGGGGATGGGGGTTGTTAGTGGGATAGAAATCCATGAGGGACAGGGAGAAGAGTGGTAGAGTGGAAGTGGGAGTGAAGAGTGGGGAAGAGGCTGAAGGAGAAGATGGCCATGGAGTGGAAGGAGGGGGAGAAAGTGAGGAGGGGGCTGGGGGAGAAGATGGTGGCAGAACAGAAACACCAGGTGTAGAGTGGGGGCAAGAAGGATTTTCATTGAGAAGAAGAATTCGGGAGGTTGTACAGGATTGGCAAAGAGAAGGATGTCTTCATAAAGCCCAAAATGCTTGGACATAGGCATCTCAGACCATTTACCATTGCATTTAAGAAAATTGTCAAGGTCTAAAAGGGCCCTATAATCGAAGGCTCCATGTTTGGGCCACTCGCTATAGTTATTTAGCTGGTATTGTGGCCAGGCCTTAGTGGAGAAGAAATTTTTTTTGTTTAATTGTATTTGCTAGTTTAAGGGATTTTATATTTTTTCAGTGACATCCAAGAGGAGTGTATTTAGGTGGATGTGATTGTCCTGAACCCATTTTGAGAAGGAGGGTAAGAGTCAACCTGAGTCCACATGGATGAGGGAAGACTGGGAGGGGCAGACAGGCATCCCAAATCCCCTAGTGCAGTCTTCAAAACAGAGAGTGAGAGTGAACCAGGAGCCAGGTGTCCTTGCTTGAGGTCTGTCTCAGCAGGGGACAGTTCTCCATGTTCTTGGAGGGAGCTCTGACCTAGTGCTAGGATTTCTGAAACAGTATAGGGCCACCCTGTGCTGCAGGGTACAGGCCAAAGGCAAAAGCCATAGGCAGAAAGCCGAGAGCAGAGTCCCCAGAGAGGACTGACACTCACCCAAGAACTTGGAGATGGCAGGTGTTGTTTTGCAAGATTAATCAATGGCAGGGCTGAGATATGCTAAGTCCAATGGTGCCATGGCAGTGTCTCCATGCTTTTTCACCAGAATGGGGGAAAAAGAGGGGGCCCAATCCCTGAGATCAAGGATCAGGGGATAGGGAGTGCCTCTTTCCCCAATGCTTAAAACTGAACATGCCACCAGATGAAAGAGAAGTTGCAAGCAGGGAAGAGATGGGGGCAAACTGGTTTGAGGAGGGAGAGGATGATGAGGTAAAGAAGGAAAAGAAATATTAAAAAGGAAAATGCACAAATTAAGATATGACAAGTGACAGGGAAGGTCATGAATTTGAGAATAGTTCCTTGCCCTGGACAAGTGGAAGGGGGAACCCAATTCCCCAGCAAGAAGGGACAGGGGAGAGGGATGGACCCCTCTTCCTGGGTTTTGGCACCAGAAATGAAAGTGCCCGACTTGGGCAGAGGTCATAGATGAGAAATAGAGACAGAGACATGGCACTGGCAGTGGGGAAAAGGGTTATTGACAGAGGAGCACTAGGGAGAGTTGACTCAAGAAGTCAACTGGATCTGAGTGGGGTTTTTTAAAAGGGTGTTGGAGGTAGATTTAGGTGGGTTTCTCATAGGTGGGTTTTGGGAGTTGGCCACTTTCCATTGGTGAGGTTAAAAGTTAAAATGTTGCCTTTGTTCTGTAAGGTTGTAACTGCCAGAGGGTGAATGCTTGGGCAAGGGAATTTATTGTATGCTGTGAGGTTGTAACTGCCCATGGGCAGATGCTATGCAAGGGAGCATCACTAGAATGCGACTGCTGGAGGGAGCCAGACAGCCTCAAGGTGTGGATTCTCTGTGGTGGCACCTTCCATTCTTGCCTGTCCCTCTAGCTCAGCTCTCACATCTGGGAACACGTTTCTTAATATTCTAGGAACCTCAGTTTCCACTTCTGTAAAATGGGTATAAAAAAGAATGTGCATGATAAGGTTTTGTAAGAATCTGATAAGACAATACCCATTAAAAAGCATGCAGAAGGCTGCAATGAATGGTGGGAACCAGTCTCCAGAACCACTGACACTGAGAAGAAATTCCAAGAGTGTCACACCTGACTCCTCTGACCATCACACCTAAGTGCATCTATTCATCATTTAATTAATTTTAAAATACAAGAATTTTATTTGGTTACAGTGTTGATGTAATTTTTAATGCACAGCATTCTTAAAGGACCACAATAATCTCTTACTAAATGACTATGGCCCTCACACCCACATTCATTGACTCCTATTAAAGTAGTTTTTTGTAGAAAGAAAGCCAAGTTTAGTAGGGAGTGAGGAGGAGGACCAATGATTTTTATTAAACTAATTATTAATTTTTTTCTAAGCCCTCAACTGGGAGTTATAAGAGAAATGTAAACTTAGAACTAAAATGACCATTAGATATAAACAAATGACCCCCGCCTCTTTTTTCAGATGAAAGGATATTCAAAAATATTCTTAAAATTTGACAATGGAAAATTTTCTAGAGGCAAGATGGCAGCTTAGTGAGGTGTGGAATCTAGTTCGTCCTCCAGAGCATCTAGTAAATAGCCAGTAACGGTACAGAACAACTGCTAGGGACACGTCAGTGACCGGACACACAGCATACACCAGTCTGACCAGCTGGACTGACTGAGAGTCCACACAGGACTGTGAGTGCCCCAGG
>PVIY010050369.1:0-16241 GCA_004026745.1 Myrmecophaga tridactyla
CGTGAGACACTTTTATAAATTTTATATTTGCAAGTGTTCCCTGTTGATTCTGTTTCTCTAGAGAACCCTAACTAATACAGTGCTGTATGTAGCACAGGAATGAGGCCTATTCCCAGAACTAAGTGCTGGTCTAGGTGGGTTATTGCCATTAGTGCTGTCTGACAGCTGAGAACAGGGACTTGGATTAAGGAACAGTCTCAGAGCCAGCAGGAGCAAGGTAGGGGCTCCATTTCAGAGGACGTGGGGTATATTATTTTATTTTGATAAGTACAATGTTGGAGAGGTGCACCTAAGTCTGTTAGGAACTTCAAGAGCAACACTTTAAAAATGTTTTCCAGTTTGGCCTGTGATTAGGCAGGTAAATTTAATACGAGGGTGGAGTAGAAGAACTAACAGGAAGACCATTCATTGCAGATTAAAATCATGTTCTCCAACCTTACCTTCTAAGCAATAAAGATAATATTTGAGTGTTTATTTGGATATCTCTCTCTTCCACATTCATGTCTACTCGAATGGTTCCAAAATTGAAATTGGGAAATGAAAAGTGTTTAGTTATCAAAGGTAATATCCCAAAACGGGAGAAGACAAAGACTCAGTTCCTAAACCAGGATTTAAGGGTAGAGCAGTAGGATGATAGTGGACCTTTCTTTGACAGAAGACAAAGTACTCTTGAACTACGGGGTGGTTAGGACCAGACTTAGTCCCCAGAGCCTGCAGCAGTTCTGAGCCTGAAATGTGGGGTCAGAGGGACCCTGCTATGAAATGTGTAGGGATGGAATCCAGATGGGAAGAGCTTAACAAAGACAGGCAGGGCATGACAGAGTGCTCACTTGTCTCAGAAGGATGAGTCGCCCCACACATACAAAGTATCCTCTCCCAGCAGTTATGATAGTTAAGATTTTTTGCTTTGCATCCATGCATAATAGTCTGGCATCTCTTAAGGAAGAATGAATTAAGATCTATTTACTCATATGGTCATACCTGTTCCTATATGACTATATCACCTATCTTTAGTGCCTCAAGTTGAATTCACAGTCACATGCATCCTCTGTCCAAAACCTCTGTTTTCTCACACACACACACACACACTTACGCCACACAAGCATTTCCATATTTATTTTGCAAATTGACGTTATGAGTCTGTGACTCTAGCTGAATGAGGAATATTTTAAAAAAAAGTTGACAATTAAAGAAAAAATGTGACCTGCAGAATTTTGACAGGAGCTTTCAAGATAATTTAGGTCTAGGAGAAAGTAGTGTAATGAAGAGGGAAAAGCACTATATAGGCTTACTCAAAGAAACCCTTAAAAGTTAAATGTCAATGTTTGTGAAAAGAACTGGCATAGGATAAGCTATGAATTGTGCTGAAGATATTTGGGAATTATTAACATTGTTCCATTTATTTCTCTTTTTGTTCAACCAAATGTAAGTCTCCCCAGGAAGTTAGAATGCCTCTATGACATGAATTTGGGGAGAAAGTCTTTGCATCTTTTGTTTGATTTAGAATTTTAAACCTCAGTCAGGAATTAAGGTAAGCACAGGCCCTGAGCTATTAAGGAAACTAGGAAGGAACAGGCAGTCCTGGAATGTGGCAGGTCCCGTTTGATTTTAAATGTTAGTTAAATATTAATTTTACTAAAAAACCCTCTTCCTCCAGGGAGGCCCTTATTTCTCTCTCTCTTACGTTGACAGATTGTTGGTGGCTTGCTTTTCACACTAAGTTATGTGGGGGTGGGTTGGGGTGGTGGTGTGTAGTCTTCAGATAATCCTATTTGCGTAAGAAAAACAAAAGCCTTCAAAACAAATCCTTTGTCGCCAGCATCAACAGCAGCTGAACGCGGGTTGGGTTGTCTCACAGTGAGAATTATTCCTTTCATTTCAAAGGAATTAAAGATGTTTGGGTAAAGGAAAAGCTTGGTTACACATGATCACAAAATAAACTAATATCAGATTTGCTGAGGGAAAATGTTAAGTCCAGTGCTGAAGTCTGAGTACTCTTTTTATTGTTCCATAAAGACAGGAACGAGAAAAGTCAGCTATGAAAACTAAGCTGATTTGGAGAAAATCAGGAGCACTTGAAGATCTTTTTTCTTCTCTGAATTCCTTCCTGCTGATGGTTCCCTAAAGCTGTGGGCTCAATGATGCTATTGACTTGTAAACAGAAGTCAAAAAGAAATTCAAGCTTCTGTCAAGATTCATTCCAAATATAATGAAAAGGGAAATGAGTGAATCCCTTTTAATGTTTTTGGACAGATTCTCTTGTGCTTTGGCTGTTCTTTGAATTAGAAAAAAAATTTTTGGAAGGGGGCAGGGAACAAATAGATGATTCTGGAGCTAAGAAATTTTCTGATCAGGGAGAAATGGAATGGTTGGAAAAAGAGAGCATTTGGAGAATGTTCACATTCCAACATTGCAGGCATCACTAAAAGACCTTGAGAGTCTCTGCCAAGCCACCAAAGCGGGGAAGCCAAGATATCTACTGGGACCACTCAGGAGAAAACAATTTTATCATCCTTATTAGCCAGCTGTTTGTTTTCTAGGGTTACAATAGTTTGCTTCATTCCATATATTTTAGCTTATATTTTAGTTTAAGTCTAATGTCTAATTATTTCAATAATCACATTGTTATTTGAGCTAGATGTAGCTGGTCAACATTGCCAGTGTAAGAATTATTTACAAGCTTACAAACTATTTCTAAGTAGTCTACCAACCTTATTTTGTAAAGGTGGAATAATCCCAAGTACTTCAACCTTTCATTTTTCTGAGTTCTTAATCATATTGACTCTTTTTCCAATTATACGTGTTTCTTTTTAGTTGAGGAACCGAAAAGAACTTGTAATGCAAAAGAAATCACATTTAATTTTTAAAACATATAAAAATACTTATGGCAGTTTTTGACTCATTTTTCCATTCATTATGTTGAAAATTTACTTTAAGTTAATTTTTAGAATCATCTTAGATTTGTACTACATTGCACACTTTGAATCCTAGACCTCTTTCTGCTTTTCTTATATACAGAAATGCATTCTACTTCTTGTATTATTATTTTTTAACTTTTTTTATTGTGAAAAATGACGTATATACAAAAAAAAGCAACACATTTCCAAGTACACTTTAACAAGTAGTTATACAACAGATTTTAAAGTTTCGTATGGGTTACAATCCCATGATTCTTCATTTTTTCTTCTAGCTGCTCCAAGACACTGGAGACCCAAAGAAGTATCAGTATATTGATTCAGCAGTCATATTCATTTGTTAAATCCTGTCTTCTCTATTATACTCCTCCTTCTCTTTTTTGTGTGTGAAAAATAACATTTATACAAAAAAGCAATAAATTTCAAAGTGCATTGCAACAATTAGTTGTAGAACAGATTTCAGAGTTTGGTATGGGTTACAATTTCACAATTTTAGGTTTTAATTTCTAGCTGCTCTAAGGTACTGGAGACTAAAAGAAATGTCAACCTACTGATTCAACACTCATACTCATTTGTTAAACCCGACCTACCTCTTGTATTATTGAAGATAAGAATGCAAAATCCATTTTTCTCTATTTTTTGTATTGATAAGAGATTCAGTGTATACATCAATAATTTCCAGTTTTTTTTTTTTTTTTTGAAGAGGAAAGGAATGGGTTGGAGATTGTGTTGACAGTTTAGAAAATGGATGAAGTTGATACAGAAATTTCCTGAAAAATAAGGTCTTGACAAAAAGATTTAAAACAGGGCTATTGCGCAGTTATCCAATGATAATTTTCTGTTTTACCTGGATGACACAACATATTAAGAAAGATTATGAGGAGTACATAATGATAAGACCATCAAACTGTACCCTTATACCTCTATTTGCTTGGATGAAATGATGCAATGCTTAGATCTTTAGCATTAAATGCATTTATAATACCACTTCAGTGATAGTGAAAACTGTCATGTAGAATTGTGTTAATATGGTTATATCAAAGCTATTAAGAGACATACTCATAATTGTACTATAATATTATAGAATTTAAACATCAAGTGATAACTGGAAATAATCTTAATCTAAAGTGGACAAGGAATCACACAAATTTAATAAGGCTTACAAACTATATTTAGCAGGTTATTTTTGATAATTTACCCAATAAAGGGGATGAGAAAAATGACTTGCTTTATTATTACTCTCTTCTGCATGAATATAGGCCATAATTTCTTTGAATTGTTAAGTAACGGGGAACAAAAGGAAAATTGTAAACTCCCAGTTTTGCCTGTTTTGGAAAAAAATTCAACATCTTAGGCTTCCAATGCTTCCTTTTCTTAAATCATAATTTCTTTTATTTTTGTTTTCATGATTTTTGCTTTCTCTTTAAACGAAAAAAAAGTTCATAAGACTGTCATCTCCCAGTGCTACATACCATTTAGCATATATATTTTTTATGTCAGTATATAAAATTAAGCATCTTAGTCCTGGAACTACCTAGGTGGTCCACGGACCTATGAAATTGGACCAGACTTGCAGTGCGCAAACTCTGCTCTAGCCCAGAGTTCCTCAACCTCAGCACTACTGACATTTTGGGCTGGCTAATTCTTTATTGTGGGAGACTATCCTATGTACTATAGGATGGTTAGCAGCATCCAGTGCCTCTGCTCACCTGATGCCATAGTATGACACCTCCAAACACGACTCCAGAATTTGTCAAGTGTCTCCTGGATGGTGGTGGGAAGAATTCACCCCTCACCCTTGAAAGCCATTGCTCTAAAGCATTTGGTTCTTAAACTGTGGTATCAGAATCTCCTGGGGGACTTCTTTAGAACAGTAAGGTCCAGGCTTGATTCTACTTTAGCAAGACAGAGCCTCTGTGTTTACTATTAGCTTTTTGATAGACACCGAAGTTTGAGAACTGTATGGAATTGGGTTAATGAAGTGATTCTCAAAGTACGTTTTCGACACCAACAGACTCAGTATCACCAAGGGGCTTGTTAGAAATGCAAATGCTCAGGCTCCACCCAGACTTACTAAATCAGACACTTTGAAAAGGGACTCAGTTGTCTAAGAAAGAGCCCCTGTAAAGAGCAGTCAGGGCGTTTCATTTTTGGTACACCCAGCAAGATATTCAAGAATGTGAGAGACTTGGAGACTTTAGATTAGTGGTTTTCAGTATTGGTTAATAGATATTATAATCAACTGAGGAGCTTTGAAAATCCCAATGCTCAGGCCATACTCCAGACCAATTAAATCAGAATCTCTCAAAGTACTAGCCAGATATTGTTATTTTTGGCTCGTTAGGTGATTTCAATGTTAAGGCAAACTTGAGGTGTCAACTGAATGGTTTCTCTAAAGTTGGTTAAGGATTTTTGTACTGAGAAAGATAAGGTAGTAGGACATGTAGAAGCTTTGAAAGGATATGGTTAGTTTAAGGATCAGCAGGAGGTTTTGTGTGGTTTCAGCTTGTAGGCTCTTGACTCTGTGCCAATGTTCATTCTTCTCCTAAGTTTTCCTAGATGCTTCTGGTCAGAAGCCTCCTTTGCAGACTTTGGGTTCCCATAGCACTTTGAATCGAATCTAACATGTACCACATTCTAATTTGCATTATAGACCTGTACATCAAGTTGTCTCTTATACAATCTTCTGAGTTTCCAGGGACAAGGACCCTGGTTTATTCAACCCCCTTTCAGCAAGAATACCTACATTGAGAGAAGGCATCCAAAGATATTAATTTAATCAGCATACATTAAATTATGTGGATATGTCACAAAATTTTAGAGACAGACCATAGCAAAGCATCCTGGCACTTTGCCCTCAGGCCCACAGCAGGACTTCCTATCCTAAATGTGCTTCAAAACCTTCCAGACTGGAGCTTTTCCATCAGCAGGATGGGCCAAATGAGTGAGGTTTGTTGGAGAAAACTCCTAAGAGCATAATTCTTCAGTGTTCCTTGGAGTTACACAGCCAGGCATGTTCATAACCAAAGAGATCATACCCAACAAAATGAATGAAGGAATGAGCATGAAACTCTGACAATCTCCTCAGCATAGTGGTGATTCCACACAAAAGGCTTCTTTGGGAAATTCATATCAACAAGCTGGCACATGCATTTCTTCCTCATTACCCTTCCACCCTGTTACCATCTCAGTGCCATGGAGACTAGCGAAATTCCCACAGGCACTGGGAGACCACAGGAATGTCTCAATGAAGCAATCTGGAGTCAAGGGTCTAACTCGCAGGCATCCCTGTGAGAGTGCATAGCCAAGAAACAGGAAGAGGAGAACACCCTGGTTCAGAAAAGGTATTTATTAGAGAGGAGAAGCTGAGGAATAGTACAGACTTCAGCCAGTCCCTTGGAATTTGGCAGCGATTTCTGTCAGCTTGTCCATTCCTAGATTGATCCTCATTGTTTAAGTCCTGGGGTATTGAATTTATTAAATTGCCTCTTCAACTTTTACAATAAGAATTTAAATCTGAATGCCTTTTGACATATTGAAACGTTTGGCAGTTCTAGTAGATAAGGAGACTGAGGTCAGTTGCGCAAAATCACACAGTTGGTAAAAGCACTTGCTACACAGCCACTCTTCCCTCAAACAGTTCCTTGGGTCGGGTAATACTGCCCTCTGCAGATGGGGTGGGCTATTTATTGCTTCTCCCCTGGCCCCTGTTCCAAAAGTCAACACACACACCCACAAAAGTGAGGTGGGAAGGTAAGGGAAGGACCTCTCCAAGTTAAAAAGCAGTTAAGTTTTGATTTCAAATGTCCAGGGACGTCACTTTTCAGCCCAATAAATTAAAGCAAATCATTTTTCTTCTCACACCCCCCCCCCCGAGTGGATCAATAGGCCCTTTGGCGTTTTTCTCACTATCTGAGATGAAGCTTCAAAGAATCAGTGGAGGTGAGACTACCCTGAAAACTGCAAGGTCGTGTACAAATTCCATTAAATGTTTAGTGCCCTAACCTTACGAAGCCGGACTTCTTTTCTCAGGTTTCAAAAGGGGGTAATGATATCTATCCACTTCAGCAACCTCGAAGGGATCCCAGGTGTAAAGCTCTTAGGCCAAGGTTGGCTTCAAGCAGCGCTTGCTCACTGGCTGGCACTTGGCTGCGCGGCCCGTAGCAGCCCCGCGGCCGCGACGGGGAAAGCTTGCAGGGCGCGAGCTGAGATCGGGCGAGCGGCTCGCGCAGGCTGGGGCAGCAGGAGGGGCGTGTGAGCTGTGGGCGTCCCTTTAAGAGCGGCCAGCCCGGCAGGGCCTCCGCCTCTCAGTCCGCTGAGCGCCAGTGGTCACCTGGGGCTCGCGGGACAGTCTGAACGCCGCGGGGAGGCGAGCTCGCCCTCGGAGGTGGGAGCGGGGGGCCCCGGCTACGAGGTGCCCGGAAGCCGTCTCGGTGCGTGGCCGTCTCGCGCCTCTCAGCGGCAGAGGATGCGGGAGCGCATCTGGGCGCCGCCGCCGCCGCCGCCGCCGCTGCTCCTGCTGCTGCCACTGCTGCTACCGCCGCTTCTGTGCGGCGGCTCCCGGGACAGCCCGCGCGGGGAGCTGGAAACGGACCCCGGGCCTCTGCAGCCGTTCGACCTGCTCTACGCCAGCGGCGTGGCCGCCTACTACAGCCGGGACTACGCGCGAGCCGTGCGCGACTTGGAGGCGGCGCTGCGCAGCCACCGGCGCCTGCGGGAGATCCGCGCGTCCTGCGCCCGCCGCTGCGCCGCCCGCCGCCCGCTCGCCCCTCCTGGCGCGGGCCCCGGGGCCGAGCTGCCCTTCTTCCGCGCCGTGCTGGAGCGGGCGCGCTGCTACCTCAGTTGCGAGACGCGGCGCCTCGGGGGACCCGGGTCCCGCCACCGCGCCGGCGAGGACGTGCGCAGCGATTTCCAACGCAGAGTGCCCTACAACTACCTGCAACGGGCCTACATCAAGGTACCCCAGATGCGAGCGCTTCTCCACGCGGCGGTTTTAAAATGCTCTCAGGAATCCTTCCCACTGCCCCCTGGCTCCTCGCTTATCGGGTTGTCTTCCAGTCTTTCCAGACCTTTTAAGATGTACTCTTCTTAAACGTTTCTGCCTCGTGTTTGTAAATCTAGATATCTGGTGGACTGAGCTCTGTGGGCAACGCTAGATGATCTTGGGCAAGTCGTTTGCTTTCTGTCAGCATCAGCTTCTTTCTTAAGAAGAGGACTGTATTGAAAGGTGCTTCAGGTACCCAATCAGCCTTAATTTCTGAGTCTAAGGCAAAGCTAGGTCTTGAACAGGTCTCCTCAGTTTCTTGGTCTAGCCTCACCACCATTTCTCGTGTTCCCGACTCCCTAATCCTTCCTACGGTCTAGTCTACACCTTTCCTCTGAAGTTTGAAAGTAAACTTCTGAAAGTAGATCTGGTTTGAAACAAATTTGTTTCTCTTCTCCCCTGAACCCACACAAAAAAGTAAAAGTTAAAGAAAAGGTAATGCTTGGAGGAGGTGAATCTGGGTGAGGCAATCTCACTGCAAGTATCCTCCTTCCCCCTGAAGCGTGGACTTTTCTTCCTGTGGTAGAGGGCTTCCAGTTTCTGCAGGTAAGCATTGCGCTGAGTTCTTCCACATCACATACCCAGTACTCTCCTTCCGTTTTTATCTTTGTGTGCTGAACTTGCTTGAAGTTAGTGTCAGGAGGTATACAGAGTATATTGTCATATTGCCCCACATCCACGTTTTTGAAAATCCATCTGGATGCCTGGGGCGAGAAATTTTCCCCTCTCCTTCCGTGTTGCTAGAATTAAAGATTACAAGCTTGGAATTTACACTCCTTCTTTTTTTCTGGCTTTCCATGGCAGTATTTCTTCTACAACTGTTGCAAAAGTGGCAGCTCTGGGGATTGATTGGTTGCTTAGTCAATAGACCATGCTGTGTTTCTGAGATGCTTTAAATATATACCATATGAGGACATCCAGATAACTTGTGCTGCTCATTCAGTAGATTCTTGGTCCCCACAGGTGATTGGGCAGTCTTGGAATTTGCAGCTATCTGTGCAGTTCATGAAATCACAGCAGAGACTAACTCAATTTGGTTTGTGGCTAGGATGCTAGAGTTCACTAAAACAATATCTTCAGCAGAAAATAAGGATAAAACCCGAATCCTTTCTAGGACTTGTCTTCAGTGGCCTGTGCCTACTGATGGATTTGCTACGGCCTGTATTAAATATGTCTGATTTCTTTTAAATGAGTATCACAGTTTTTCTTGGTTTTACAGAAATCAGTCAATACTAGGCAGAGAAGGGATCCTGAGAACCTGACAGCTGAACTAGCTTAGGAGCCAGTTTCCAGAACAGAACATAGGCTGTAGAATTTAGTCCCTGACAGTCTCAGATTTGAGGCTTATAATCCTGCTGACAGAACTATCAGTTCTGTCACAAATCATGGACAGAATTTCCTTTCTTAGTTCTGGAGAAGGAATGCATATTCATGTTTCATCCTAAAACTAAACATGAGGTAGCTCTTAATATATGGATTCCTTTGGCTCTGTAAGCAAGCTTGTTTCACTGTTAACATTAACACTTAGCAGTCATTCCCCTGCTTGTACCCCCTGGGTGAAGGTCATAGGTTTCACATGCCTCAGATTTTTGCAGTGTATTGATTACAGGAACAAGTAACATATGTGCCCCTCTGTGGAAGCTCTGCTCTAGTTGTGGTCTGATGAGCCCATGAAGTTCAATAAGCTCTTTAAAAAATATGACTATGTGTGCCAATTTCTGTTCTGACAGCAGTGTATCCAAGAACAGAAAACACGTCTTGAGTTTTCCCGTGTTTACCTCAATCCCCAGAGGCAGTTTCTTAGATCTCTGAAACTGATAAGCTTTCAGGTAGAAAATATTTTTACCACTTTGGAAATTTTTTTTTTTTTTTTTGCATGGGCAGGCACCGGGAATTGAACCCGGGTCTCTTGCATGGCAGGCGAGAACTCTGCCTGCTGAGCCACAGTGGCCCACCCAGAAATTCATTTTTGATGGTTGAAGTTTGCAGCAGTATCTTTGTGAACATCTAATAGATTGGTCATAATAAGCTCTCCTCTCCCCTTTAAGAACCTCACAGGTTTAGACTTTGCTTGGCTTTCCAGGAATTTCACTTATAAACACACACACACACACACACACAAGCACACTCCATTCTTTGGGACTAAAACGAAACTGTCGAATGATAAAAGACCAGCCTCGGGCTCTGACAGGTCTGGATCCTGGGGTGTTCACCCACAAAATACTGGAGCTCTCCTACCCATGCCTATATCATATCATAGTGTCCTGTGTTGTTCAATTACTTTTCACATCACTGATCCAATTTGCACATGAAAAAAGAATTGAATTCACTGAGGACTTTGCATCCAGGTTTTGAGAAATGTGAATCCTGTAGTGTGGGCAGAACTGGAAGGCTTCGCGGAGATGATCAAGTACAGTAGCTCTCAGCTAAGAGGTATGTAAACTGCAGAAGCCCTTGGGAGATGTTGCCCCTCCCTCAAACCCTGGTTAGGGACCCACTGATGAAAGTGCATCCTCTTCACTGGTATGCTGGGTTGGGGAGCAGAGTTGAGAATTGTGAAATCTGAGACCTATTGAAACCTGTTGAGACCTGTTGAGTTTCTCATTTCACAGATGAAGGAAAGGAGGCTGAGAAAGGGAAAGCGGCTTGCCCAGGGTCACATATTTAATGGTAGAGACAATGTGATGTGAGCACAAAACTGGGAGTTGGAAATCTGGGCTCTGCCAATAACTTTGGCCATATGTGTATTACGTGCCCACTGTCCCATTCCCTTTAAGTCCCAGCGAAGTCTGTAGCCCCCAGAGCTGTCCTTCTGCCCAGATTTGGACAGCTCCAGAGGTGAATAGGTCCTTGTTCTGTGGGATAGCAGGCAGTGACTGCATTTATCCTAAGGATTTCTTGGTGGAATTCTCAAGGCCTGACGTGTTAAGAATTTGTCTGGACAGCTACGAGTTGGTAGTTCCATCTGGCACTTATCCACACGTTTTTGTTTAAAGGCAGAGCAAGACTATTCAAACTTATCATTTCAAGTTGTAAGATAAAACTCATGAATCATAGCCTAAAACCTAATATATAGTCTTTAGCATTTCATTCTCTGCTTAGAAATTTTCAGTCGCTTCTACTTGCCACCTAAAAAAGCCCCAATACTTTAATCCAGCAGCCACAGCCTTAACCTTCCCAGCCCTAGCTCCCCTCACTCAGCCACACTCCAGCCAGAGGAAACCATCAACTCTTCGACTTTTGTCTGACTCGGTTGCATCTCTGGGCCTTGTTTCTTCTTGGAAAGGCATGTGGACTTTGGAACAGGAAGAATCTGAAATTGAATCTTAGCTTCTCCCAGTCTCTAGCTGGAAAATTATATAACCTTTCGGAGCTTTAGTTTTCCCATCTTCAAAATGGGGAAATTATAGGATTTACCCAATCAGGTTAGGTGAAATTTAAGAGATGATTCATGTAAAGTGCCTGAACAGGGACTGATTCTCAATAAGCACTCCAGACATGTTTCTTCCTATTAGTTATAATATTAGAATTTTTTCCTCCTTTTCTCCGTGTTCAAATTGTAATACAAATTAAAATTAATTTCATGAGGCCCTCCTTCACTCCCTTTATGTTTCCAGCAGTCCATCATTTCTTTCTCTTCTGAATACCCCTGTAAAGGAATTTATTCCCCTTGGAACATTTTTATTTTCAACCTTGTTTTGGAGAAATGGGTGTGCTTGCTTATTACCTGTGAGAGCTCCTTGAGATCAAGAACTGGGTTAGTCATTTTTGCATCTGCGAAATTTGAGGTCTGCAGATATGGATGACTATTTAATGGATGACTATTATTAATCATTTGAAGCATTTAAATATATACTTTTAAATTAGAAGTTTAGGTTCAGTAGGTCTGAGTTGGATTCTCTGCATAACTTTTCCCTCAAATACCTAAAATGGGGAGTGGTAACAGTAGTTGTTCAGTAAATGTTTGTTGAATGAATAATGATTTAGTTTCATGTGTGGTGACATTGCTGAGAAAGATTTCTGCATGGTGCCAGGTTTTATCACATTGATTGGCTGGTGGCCTGGCTGGTTACTTGGGGGAGAAATTTGAAGAACTGTGGACTGCGTGACTTCTCACTATTTTGTACTTTCAAGTACTGGGCTAATGTCAACTTTTCTGTCCCCTGGACACAATTTTGTTTTGTTTTGTTTTGTTTTTCTACTCCTAACATAATTCATATTATTTAAAACTGCATGTCAGAATATCCTTAACACATTGCACTTGCTTTATTATATATTTTTTAATTCAAACAAATGTGAGAGAGATGCTTCCCTTTTTTATCTGTGTCCTTTCTAATCAGGAAAGCTTTGACAATATCTGTTTTTTTTCTTTCTCCTGTTCCCAGCTATTTAAGGAAAGAAAAAAAAGTAATACTGTTTATTTTTATTTTTACTGTTTTACTTAAAACCAGCTTGCCCCTGCATGTTTTGTTTCTTATTTGGTGCTTTATGCTATTTGACCTTTTTTTCCTTCTGAGATTTAAAAAAGGAAATGCAATTAAGTTAGGCAATTCCATCTCCTTCCCTAAACTCCCCTTATCTTGACCATAATCTATTTTATTAGTGGTTTCTGGGGATTCATTTAATTTGTACTTTTAGAGGAGAAAAAAGTAAGCTCCAGGAATGCCCTCTTATTCTGGCTTACTGACTGCTTTCCCTTTCTAGAAGGAATGCCTTACAGAAGAAATTGTAAACCTAGACCAAAATTGCATCATATAGATTCTCTTCATTCATAGTAAAAACTTTTCCCAAAACCCAATTTAATACTCTTTTTTACCTATATGTAGAATGTGTACAATTTCTTCCCATATGATTTCAAATAGGAAGTTTGTATTATGTCTTCCTGAAATAACTGTTCTGAAATTGTCCTAATGGTGATTTATCAGGGGATGAGGCTTTTTTCCTTCACAATTGAACCTTTTTTGGCTGGAATCATCAAAATCCATTAGCCTCATCTTTATGTCCCCCTCTTTTGGGAGGAAACCTGGGATATTCTTTGTCTCGCTAGCTCTTAGTTCCTGGGTGCCAAGAAGTTGACATCTCACTTGCTTCCTTCTGGGGGTTGTCCACTTGAAGGGCCCAGCCAGCTTTTTATCAATCATCCATTATGATTATACATAGTAATCATACTATTTATAAAACTCAGTTAGATGAGGGTAGCAACTGCTTACAAGTTTTCTCCTATTTAGGTCTGGTAAATCAGGAATTCTTTTTATAGGTTTTGTTAAAACAAAGTAATAAGCCACTTGTCTTTGTTTCTTTACCAATCACATCTCTGAGAAATCAAATATATTCTGTCACTAATATCATTTGCCCACTGATAAAGCCCAAAGGGATATCTGTGTGGAAATTTTTTGGCAACGTTAGATAAAATATCAACTTGCTTCATGGGTGGGACTTGATAAATTCTAAAAGGTGGGTGGGTTCACCTAAAATGAAAACTCAGTGGGCTTGGTACAACAATGGTTCTTTTGTATTGCTGAGGAATTGAGTCAACTGTCGATGTCTTAGAATCACAGCTCATAAAACATGGGGACTCCAAGACAGCACCTTATTCAATCTCTGTCTTCACGGAAAATAACTGCTTTTGGGCAGTGAAATAGTGGTGACAGAAGGAGGGATAAATATTTTGCTTAAGATCCTAGAAATATGTTCACGCAAAGATGGTGGTGGTGGTAATTATTAGAACAATAAAAAAGCTATAGGTCGCAAGACCCTCAGAGACCATGAAGGAGTCTATTCCTGTCACTTAACAGATGATAGTGACCTTGGCTTTCAAGCTTCCATGACTTATCCAAGGAGGGTCAGCAGATGGAGCTGATTCCAGGATGTGGGAATGCTAATTTAGAGTCCAGTGCTCTTTCCACACTCTATGTGATGGGCATAGCTAATTCCTCATGGGCAGTCTGGTGAATCAGTTGTACAGTTGAGACCAGCAGTGGACCTGTTAACCTCAGAGACAGCAGACACAGCACTGAGCTTCTCAATCTGCCCCACCCACCCACATTTTCATACACATGATACATCCTGCCATTCAGCCAAAAGTCACAGTTGTCTGGTGGAAAATTTTGCATTTCTCATCAGGGAAAAGAACTTCTCCTGTCTTTTTTTTCCATTTGGCTTTTCTTCTATAATTATTTTCTGTCCTTTTATTCTTTTGTCCTTTCCTGCTGTCTTGACTTCTGGTGTAATTCCACCAGAGTTGGACCTTATTTGCCACATAGCCCAGAGACATTTTTTAAAAAAATGATTTTCAGTCAGCTTTCTGAGGGATAAGCCTACTGTTGTATTTTCTGTTTTTGGTATTGAAGAGGACAGCAGACTATTGTTAGAAGAGGCTGATTTACTTGATTTCCTTTCTGCTCTACTTTATTCTCTATGTTATTTCTCCCCTTGCCCCCACTTCTTGCACTATTGGTAATCTACACAGTGAAAGTAAACCTGAAAGGAAAGGACTGAGGGGATCAAGTAGGGAAAGAGAAAAGCAGGTAGTAATAGAGGCAATGTCAGATTTTTTGCTCTGAGATAATGAAGGTCGTAGAGTCTCATGCTTAATCTGATGAAGTCAGAGCCATCTGAGTCTTTGAAACCCTTTTTTGTCCCTTTCTCCCATATGTCTTATTTAAGGTTTGGGCATTGTTTTGGGGGGTTTGAAGAAAGCTAAAAATAGAGTCTGTACTCTCAATGAGCTTACAGCTAATACAGAGGATTAAGATCACAAATTATTGTAAGTCCCGTGGGGAAAGTGTCAATCACAGATACAAACAGGGACTATTTATATTGTGCTACCAGCTATGCCGTTTATTATAAGGAAGTAACTCAGTCCTAAGGATATTAATCATTTCAACAAGTTTCTTTTTCTCTCCCTGTGCTTCTTTCATGACTTTGTATAAATGAAGTGGCTGAACCAAATTAATGATTCAGGGTTCTGCCCCTCATGACTCTAAACCTGTCAAGGATATTGTTTATACAGAGAATTCATGCATCAGTAAATAGTCAGATTTGATGAGCTTGAGGTTCTTTCTAAAATTCTGTCCTGCTTAGTAAGTTCATAAGAAAGGAAAAGTCACATCCATGTAAGGAATGGGAGCAATTAGGAATAGGTTTAATGAAGGAAATAATGCTTAAATGGGCCTATTCTAGAGGTGCCATTGCTGGTTTACAGAGGTAGGAGGCTTTGGACATAGAAATGAAAACTACAATGCACCACCAGAAGTGCTTCCAACAGGAGTTGGAAGCGAAGACCTGTCAGGTGCTTCTATTGATTCAGGTATCCTATATCTCCTGAATAATAGCAGAATAGCACTGCAGAGGTTCTGAAAACTAAATTTTCATTGACATCACAGCCCATGAAAGTAGGCCAGGACCTATTCACTAAAACTACCTGCTAAAAAAGATTGACTGGCATCCAGGGTCTTATAATACAATGCACAATATGCCATGTTGTAATAGACAGTCACTTACCACACAGTAAGCACCTGTAAAATCACAACTTGAATGAGAAAAGACAATGATCAGGTGCCAATGTCGAGATGACTCAGATGCTGGAATTATTGGTCAAGGATTTTAAAGCAGCCATCATAAAATTGCTTTGATCAGTAATTATGAACATTCTTAAAACACACAGAGTCTGCATGAATACACTGAAGTTATTTTTTGTGTCAATTATCTATCATTTAGGCAGAATAACACTAAATGTGCCTTGAAAGGACAAGGGGCCTGGGGTGAATTATCCAAAATTTACATCTTGATTGATTTAATGTATTGGAAATTTTACTCCTCTGCTTTGTTGGCTTTATGAAAACAGACTCAGTTGCAGAATTTTTTAACGTGTTTTTTCACCGTCTCCCAGTTTGACACTTCAAACGCTATGCCTTTCTAGTTAAGAATATGTGTTTTTAAAGAACCACCACCAAATAGAAATATTTTATTGTAGAAGGAAGGTTCTTGAAATCACGGAGCTAAGAAGGTAACTGGACAGCCAATTCTGTAAATACCTAACAGATTTTAAAAGGTGTGTTGGGGATTGAGTCATGCCCTCCACAAAGACCAGTTTAAGTCCTAACCCTCAGCCCTGTGGTGTGAACTTATTTGTAAATAGGACCTTTGAAAATGTTAGTGTTAGTTAAGGCATAGACTGATTTATGAATAGGATTGTCGAAGATCCTGCTTAGATGAGGCAAAAATAAATCAACATAGGTCTTAATCCATATGACTGGAGTTTTTATAAGCAGAGGAAATTC
>PVIY010050370.1:0-16241 GCA_004026745.1 Myrmecophaga tridactyla
GCAATTTATCTATTCTCTCTAACCTTCTATTCCCAGTAAGTAGATTAAAGATAATAAATCCCCCACACTTTGGTTATTGTGCTTCTGGGAGGCTCAAACTAAGAAAATGAATGTAATATAAAATTTAAAGCACTTTATAGCTGTAGGGTGGTATCAAAAGTAAAGTGATGTTTTTCCTCAGGATTCTCATTTTAATAGTTTTAGGTCAATCCTCTTGCTCCATGGTTTGGTAGAATAATGTGATGGTTAATTTCATTTGTTGACTTAGGTTATGTTGTTCAGTTGTTTATTCAAGCAAGCACTGGTCTGATTGTTATTATGAAGGTATGGGGGTAGATTGAAATAATTAATAATTGATTGCATCTATAGACAATTACACCTAAAGTCAGTAAAGGAGAGTGCCTTGAGCAATGAGTGAAAACTCATCCTATCAGTTGAAAGTCTTAAAGAGAGAACTGATGATTTCAGCAGTCAGAAAAAATAATTTCTATAACTACTGCAGATAGCTAGCTTCTCCTGGGGTATTCATAGTTACCTTCATCAGTGTTCCTAACGTGAATTCTGGAGAATTTAATGTCATTCTCATGCCGCATCTTATTTATTAAATAAGACCTTCAGTTATCTGTAAGATTGTACCTAATAATGACCCAAATATCTTTAAACCTCATCTATGCTTAAACATCAGTAAACAAGGTTAATTTGATACTCTGAGATTATAGAATTTATAGATATTTCTATTGCAAGTTGTTTATTTATATACAATCCACCATGTTAATTTTAATTTTAACTTCCTTCTGTCTTTGAAACTACAAATGGTATGTGTGTCCTCTGAGAGTCACTCAACAAGAGTTTGGGTTTTTAAAAAATCAGGTTGTTAGATTACCTATCAGGTTACAATGGTGAGTTGTTTCATGTCACTATGGCACAGAATTAGATTTCTACAGTACAACATTTGCAATCTATCAATTTTTAGATCTTTTAAGTGCCATTGATATCATCCTGGAAATTTCAATCACCACAGTGAGGTCGGGCATTGGGAATTATTTACATCTATAATATGGTAAAATGCCAAGCCATGTCATATTTTAGTGCATCCCAGTTTGTGTGGATATTAAAGGAAAGGAAATGGGAGCTAAAGCAGTCAAAAAGGCTTTGTAAAATTATTCAGGAGTATCAGATACTTAATTATTTAAAGGGGCTAAAATTTATTACAAAACAAAGAACAGATGTAAAATAACAAAATTTAAGTAATGAAGGTTGAACTAATTTGCATAATTACAATGTTATTACATATTAGTCAATTTTATTTCTTAAAAGATCAGTAAATATTACTTTTGTGGGTATCCAAATGTTCTAAGTTTCTTCAGAAATTTTATTCAATAAGCTGTCTTGTAATCATATATTTTTAATTGAAACAGGAAGAACAGATATTTGATTACCACATTATTTTCTTTATCCAATAGTTGAAAAGCTTACATCATGATTTGATAGGATAAATAGTGGTAATAAACAGTTAAGGATTATAAATAACATAAGAAAATATATTATATTTAAATAGTTTACAAAGTATTATTTCCCATAGAAATGCTAATCATTTGTAGAAGACATAACTACTTGCAGACAAAAAAAGAACTAAAATATAACTCTTTCATTTTCCTGAACCCCTAAAATTATTATTATGTAGTAAATTAAAAATAAAGTATATAACATGTTTTCTCAAAAAATGGTGAGATGATTTTTAAAAAAATCAAGTGCTAGGCTGCCAGAATGTGATATACCAGAAATAGTTCAGTTTTTAAAAAATAAACTTAATAAGTTACAAGTTGACAGTTCTAATGCTGTGAAAATGTCCAAATTAGGACACCAACAACAGGTTACCTTCACTTAAGAAAGGCTGATGCCATCTGGAACACCTCTGTCAACTGGGAAGGCACATGGCAGGTGTCTGCTGGTCCTTGTTCCTGGTTCCATTGCTTCCAGCTTCTGATGCCAGTGATTTCCTCTCTGAGTGTGTGTGGGTATTCTCTTAGCTGCTCTGGGACAAAACGCTGGGTTTCATCTCTTAGCATAGCATTTTCTGGGGCCAGAGATTTCTTCTCTTCAGGTTCTGGCTATTTTTGTGAGCCCTGGCTTAGCACTTTAGGTATCTCAAATTGTGGGGCTCTAAGAGAGGCATTTCCTTATTCATCCTATGCTGGGGCTATGGAAGGGCTGAGGCCTGCCTCTTTGGCTAATTGAAGCAAATAGCCTAGGAATTACAAAGGCCAGAAGCAAAACTTTTATGGATCCCAAGAAATCTCAAGGAAACCAATGTCATCTGTCAATGCAAAAGGAGCTAAATTCAACATGGCAGGGCAGCTGAGAAAATGAGCTTGTCTCTCCTGCCCTGGTGGGAGCTTGTGAATAGTCTTTGAGATTTGGGCTCCAAGGATAGCATTTTTAAAAGACAATTTGGTGATGCCATGACAGGTCTCCATCAAAGTGAGTGTGATAAATTTTACTGTTATTCAAAATGCTTGCTGTCCCTCCATGGGCTGTTGCTTCCTGAAGGAGGATTTTATGTTCCTTCTCCATTCATATAAAGAGGAGTCACATGACTCCTCTTTTGTTGGTAAAATGGGGGCAGCTTGTATTTTGTCATGTTTCATTGTCCTCTGCTCTGGACTTGATGTTCCAGAGAGAGACTACCCTATCAACCTGGGTATTGGAGTGAAGACAATTTTGCAGAGCTGAGGCCAACAATGGACATATAATATGAATGAGAAATAAACATTTCTTACTGTAAAAAAAGAAAAAGCTGCCTCAAAAGATTGGATCAGGATTAAAATATGGCTTTTCTGGGGTACAAAATACCTGGAAACTAACACATCAAGTAATCAGAATTTGCAAAGTAAAGCAAAATTTTTTCATTTGGTTGCTTTGTTACTGTATATATATAAATTTTGTCATCTATCACAGTTGTGCTTATGTTCCTTTAGAACATTACATTGTGTCATTCTTTAGCCATATAAGATTAGAAAGTTGCTTAGCCAGATTCTTTCTTGTGGGAGGGAGTAATATTTTCAACACCATCCATCAAATATTCCTTACATGCAAGCTGTGCAATCTTAATGGACAATTTCTGAGGAAATGGAATATCTAGGGAAAAAAATGATGCTCTGATAAAATAGTTGGAAGAGAGACATAGGAGCAAGCCTCTAATACACTGGCATAAGCATTTTCTTATCAATATTGTTTTAAAAGATTTCTTAAGTAGAGCAGGCCACAAGCATAATTGTGTAAGTATAACAAAAATCAGTAATAACTTATTATCTGTATATATATCACCAAGCTAGTTATGAGTTGTAATCTGCTGTTAGCTCCTTATTTTCAGATGTTGATTTGTTTTCAAATCTAGAAGTTAAATTTTTTCCAAACTAAAACAATATTTCCTTAAGCTGCCCTAATTTATTATCAGCAACAAGTCTGCTCCTCTACATTAATTCTAAACCTCCTGTTCCTCTTTCCCCTTGATTCCTCTAATCCCCATCCCCAATTATTCTATCATTTATCAATCTATCATATTATAAATACTTGATGACAAGTGAGTATACTTTATACTCTCTTGGCATTTTTTACTGCCTTCCTGACACTTAATAGTATCAGCAATAGAAAATACTAACTAGTATTCATTGAGCATTTGTCATGTGCCAGATTTTCTAAATATTTTGATATATTTTACCATTATCTCCACTTTACAGTTGAATAAACAGAGGGACATACATGCTATCTTTTCAAAGAGTAAATGGTAGAACTGGAATTTAAAGACAAAGCCCAGTGAGCTTAAGAAATGCACTATGATGCCTCTAGAGTAGTACATACTTATTCCTTCCTTTAGTAAGCATAAATTGAATACTATTCTACTAGGTTCTTAGTGGGAGGGGAAACAAGAATATAATTTTACCATCTGATGGAAAAGTTAAGACATGCAACAACAAAAGCTATAACTGATCTGATTTTCCTAACCTCCAACATGTTGGGTGGCAATACCAAAAATCAAAATTGAGCAAAAAAAATAAACAAAAAGCTTCGAACATTTTAGCACTGCTCAGTTTTCTTCAGTTAAGCATTTTCTCTTGGCTAACATCTTTTCTATAAATGTTTAGCCTCTCAGATTCCACCTGCTTCCAAAAATTTCTCCACACAATGGCACCTGAGTAAATAGGGAGGTAGGTGCTCACTTGTATGGAAGGTGTTTCTGCATCCTTGAGGAATATTAATTATTGAGAATCTGATTCGGCATCTGTAGCACAAGACATCTTCATCCTCACGCAGGCCTCTGCTTGTTGTTCTACTCACCCTTTCTGTACCTTTGTGTTTCTCAGTAGGGATAGGGGTACTTCTGCATGCAATATGAAACTTTTGCTGAACTTCAGAACCCATCTCTGGTTCATTTATCTAGCTTTTCATTACTGCTGTCACAACCACCACTGTCCCCCACTATATCAGTGTTTTTTTTTCTCAGGGTTCGAAGTAGGGTGAGAGCAAACCCCCTACAAGTTCTTAGAAAGGAGTGGCCCTAGTATAGCAGTATCTACTTATCCTACTATCTGCATCCTTATTCCCACAATTCCTTGTAACACAGGTTAACTTACTTTATATCTTTTGGTAGACTTCTACTGGGTCATATTCTTTTCCTTCCTGTGGTAATTTCCATACTGCCCTCTCCCCTGGAAGAAAAGGGCATATTTTGATAGTGAGAGAAAACATGACTGGGGAAGCATTTTAAAAATATTTTATACAAATATTCTAAATGTTTAACTTTAGATCAATTTATTTTAATTTTTCATTAATCATAAGAACTTTTGCAGTGTTATTTAAAACTTCCATGTTTTTAATGACCACATGATATTCAGTCAGTTAATTTACCTCTGGATGGACCTTTATATATTGAACTATATTTTTAAACATTCAGATTCTCATTTTTCTGTAGAAATAACATTCAGTAGAATTTTTTTGTTTCTTTCTGCAATGTATTTTTTTTGCATTTAGTATTACTTCCTCAGGACAGAGTGCCAAAAGTTAAATGAATGGACCAAAGAATATGAACATTCTTTTACAATTTTATTCCAAAAATACATATTAAAATTAGGAAAAAAATAAGAAAATATAGACAACCTAGTAATGGGGGAAAAGAGTTACAAATCAAGTATTTGATAAGGTTTACTATCCACATATATAAATAACTCCTACAACACAACAGTAAAAGGAAAAAAAATTAAAAAGTGCCAAAGACTTGAATAGAAATTTCTCCAAAGAAGATAAACAAATGACCAATAAAACACATGAAAATTTGCTCAAAATCAGTCATCAGGGAAACACAAATTAAAACCACAATGGGAGACCACTTCACACCAAATTGGATGCCATTTATTTTATGAAAAATAACACATGTTGGAGAGGATGTGAAGTAGCAATACTCATACATTGTTGGTGGAATTGTAAAATGGTGCAGTCACTGTGGAAACCAGTTTGACCACTTCTCCAAAAGTTAAAACTAGACTTACCATATGATCCAGCATTTACACTCCTAGATATACTGCTAAAAGAATTAAAAGCATGGACTCAGACAGACACTTGTACTCTAGTGTTCATAGAAGCATTAATCACAGTAGCCAAAAGGTTGAAGCAATCCAAGCATCCTTTGACAGATTGGCAGATAAAGAAAATGAAGTAAATATCTACAATAGAATATTATTCAGCTTTATAATGGAATGAAGTTCTGATACATCCTACAAAATGGATGAAACTTGAAGCATTATATTGATTGGAATAAGGCAGACACACAAAAAAAACAAATACTGTATGATAACACATATGAAATATTTAGAATAAGCAAATTAATAGAAACAGAAAATGAGATTAGAGACTACCAGGGACTATGGTGAGGTAGGAGGGGACAATAGGGAGTTATTGCTTATTGGTACAGGGCTTATATTTTCAATCATGGAAAATTTTGTTAGGTATGATGGTGATAGCAGAACAACATTGTGAAAGTAATTATTAGCACTGAAGTGTATACTTAAAAGTGGTTAAAATGGGAAATTATATATACATATATAAACATAATTTAAAACTTAAAAACATTAAAGCCTGTGCCATACAGGAAAAAACATCCACAAATTAATATAATTTGTTAACTTTATTTAGTGGGGAAGACAATCAATTAATTAGACAATTGCAATTTAGTGTATTTTTATATATATTTTTTTTCTAGTTGTCTCCTATAGGATTTTATCCTATGAAAAGTATTTTATTTAATTGGACCTTAATATGGACATTTGTAAGATTCTCAAGATATTAACAAAGCAGCTTTATAGAAAGGCAGAGTTAATTAATAGTTTCATTTAATATACACCTGTTAAATTTGGTGATCATACTTAAAAGTCACTAATATTATTTTTTAAATCACTGATCAAAATTATGTCTCATCAATATTTTAATTTTGATTGATCACTGCTGACATTAAACATATTTCACATGTCCATGGCCATTTGCTTTTTTCTGTGGTATTTATTTTCATGTCCTTTGCCTAATTTTCTATTGGAATGTTTGTCTCATCCATATTATTTTTTAGAACACTCTTTATATGAATTATGTTGTATTTTTCTCTTTCAAACATACTGCATTTTTATTAGCAATTTTAATTTTGATTTTTATATTCAGAATATTTTAATTTTATGACATCAAATCAAACTTTCTCATTTTGGTGTTCTTGTTTGCAAGCTGCGGGAATGTGATATATCAAATTAATTTGCCTCACCAAATGTCCCACATGTTCATTCACATCATTCCATGCCTCACAACTTTGTTACCTTTTGTAGAAGCAATGTGTTCAATCATATGTTTATACCATCATTGCCAATCTACTTCTCAGTGCATCTTTCAGCTACCTGCTGGGACTCATGTATAGTGTTAAAATCAACAGCCCATCAACACTATCAATTTTAGGTAATTGCATTGCTCCAAATAGAATGATAGCCAATAAACACACTCTCATCAAATAGAAAATTCAGACCTCCCCCTTACTCTCGTCCCTCCCCCTTTTATGTACACCTGCTATTGATGTGGTACAGTTGATGTTTCTTGTTAAACAGCCCACAGCATGCAATAGCATTTTCCCCCAATACCCTGAAATTGTACAGTCTGTACAAGATTCATACATTTGCAGTAGTTCATGCAAGGACTTATTATATTTGCAGTGTTAATGGGTGGGACACATGAGTCTATACAACCCCTTTCAATCATGTTCACCTTCAATATTGTAATATTTCTCATAGACCCACTAGTGAACCACCTTCACTTCTATTCCCTTAAAATTAAGTTCAACCTCATTAGCAAATTGTTCATCCATCTCAAACATCTATGTTTCTCTAGGTCCCATATATTCTGCATGATAGGTCTCTGATTTTACCACTAACATGGTCATAAAGGTGAAATCATGTAGTATGTATCTTTTTGCATCTGGCTTATTTCTTTCAGCATCATATCTTCAAGGCTCATCCATCTTGTCATGTGCTTCAGGATGTCATTTCATCTTACTGCTGAATAATATTCCATCATATGTATATACCATATTTTGTTAATCCACTCCTCTGTTGATGGGCATTTGGACTGTTTCCATCTTTTGGTGATTGTGAATAATGTTGCTATGAACATTGGTGTGAAAATGTCTGTTTGTGTCACTGCTTTCAGATCAGCTGTGTAAACACCAAGTAGTGCTATTGCTTGGCCATAGGGAAACCGGATATTTAGTTTCCTAAGGAACCATCAAACAGTCTTCCATAGCAGCTGTACCATTATACATGTGGAGGGCCAGGAGAAATTAATCAGGCCCAAGCAGGAGCAATCAATCAGGCCCAAGCAGGGAAAGTCCCCACACCATTGGGGCAGAATGGCCCCAAGAGTTAAACAATAACCAATGTTAAGAAATTGGAAATGGGATATGTTTTGGCAATGGCTAATGGCATTCTTCTGCTTCTATGATCCACTTGCTTGCTAGCAACTGCCAAAAAAGAAACACAGCATAATTTTAGTCTTTATAAGCACACCTTGAAAACCTCTGGGGGCTGCTCTCTGAATTCTCTTTCTTGGAGGTTTCTGAGGCAGTCGCCGGCCAGCTAATAAAGACTCCAAATTGGCTTGCAGTTTTGAATTGTGTGGTCTCTCTTTCAGTGCGCCCCACAACAACACTTCCACCAACAGTGCATATTTGTTCCAATTTCTCCACATCCTCTCCAACATTTGTAGTTTCCTGTTTGTTTAGTAGCAGGAGGAGGGTGTGAGGAGGTATCTCATTGTAGTCTTGATCTACAGTTCCCTTATGGCCAGAGAAATCCTTTGGGGATATTGGGGAGACCACCTTTTTCTTGGCTCCACCCTCTTCAAGGATCGGGGCTGCACCTGGGCTCTCTGACAACTCTGGGGCACATGCTCAACCCCTCCAAGTGGTGGCAGCCAGGAGCTCTCCAAACTCCAAAGAATGTGCTTCACCCTCTCCAAGGCCTGAGGCAGCCTGACTCTTCCACTGCAATGAGGTGGAAGACCCATCCTCTGCCTTTGGGGAAAACTCAACTTCTCCATGGGCTTGGGTGGGTCTGTTCACCTGGCCTGAAGCTTCTTGACTTCAGACCTCAGCCTTCAAGGTTTTGCCTCTGAAGTAATTTTTCTGACAATGTATCCCCTCTCTGTCCCTCTCAGTCTCAACTGGTAGTGATTCTCTTTATACAGATCCAGCAACACTCTTGTTGGCTTTTTATGCAGTATACCTGGATCATGCCCATCAGACATAAGGAGTTTCTACAAATCCTTCCTGGATAACTCCATGGCCAATCCTGGCTTTCTCTGAAATGGCTGATTGGTTCCACATTTGGTCAAGTCCTCATGTGGGGCACTGCTCTCTGGAATCACCCTTCCAGGAAGCCCAGAATTCTCCACAACATCAACTTCTGGTTTCTTTGTACCCAACAGTTCAGTTCTCAGCTTATCTCTTTCTTGTCACATCTCACTATAAACTGCGAGGAGAAACCAGACTGCACTTTCCACATTTAATTTGGAGATCTCTTCTGCTAAATATCAAGTTCATGGCTTTTAAAATCTGCCTTCCAGCCAAAGCCACTAATCAACTTTGTCAGATTACCTACCATTTTAAAACAAGGATCAACTTTCTTACAGTCTGTAATGACACATGCTTCTTTTCTGTCTGGAGCCCAGTCAGAGGTATCTTTAGAGTCCACATTTCTACCAAGAGTCTTTTGAAAGCATTCCAGGCATTCTCTATCAAACTCCTCACAAATCCTCCAAAATCTTCCCCTTATCCATTTAAAAAGCCATTTCAACATGCTTGGTATTTGCAAACTGCAGCAGCATCCCACTCCTGGTACCAAAATCTATTCCAGTTTGCTAGTTGCCAGACTGCAATATATCAGAAATGAAATGGCCTTAAAAAAGTGGAATTTAATAAATTACTAGTTTACAGTTCTAAGGCCAAGAAAATGTCCCAATTAAAACAAGTCTATATAAGTGTCCACTCTAAGGCATTCAGGGAAAGATACCTTGGTTCGAAAAGGCTGATGAAGTTAAGAGTTTCTCTCTCAAGCAGAATCGCATATGGTGAACACAGTCAGGGTTCCTCTGTCATCTGGAAGGGCACATGGCAAACATGGTATCATCTGCTAGCTTCTTCTCCTGGCTTCCTGTTTCATGAAGCTCCTTGGGAGGCATTTTCCTTCTTCATCTCCAAATGTCACTGGCTAGTGGACTCTGCTTCTTGTGGTTATGTCATTCTGCTCTGCTCTCTGAATCGCTCCCATTCTCCAAAATGTTTCCTCTTTTATAGGACTTCAGAAACTAATCAAGACCCACCCGAATGGGTGGAGACATGCCTCCAGCTAATCCAGCTTAACAACCACTCTTGATTAAATCACATCTCTAGGGAGATGACCTAATTACAGTTTCAAACATACAATACTGAATAGGGATTAGAAGAAATGGCTGCCTTTACAAAATGGGATTAGGATTAAAACATGGCTTTTCTAGGGTATATACATCCTTTCAAATCAGCACAGTAGCTTTTCCAAATTTTCAAAGTACGTTGTTTGAATTTTGATTGGTACTGCATTGAATCTGTTGATCAATTTTGGTTGATTTGACATCTTAATGACATTTAACTTTCCTGTACATGAGTAGGGAATGTCTTTGCACTAATTTAGATCTTCTTTGATTTCTTTTAACAATGTTATGTGGTTCTCTGTGTAAAAGTCATTTACATCCCTGGTTAAGTTCATTCCTAGATACTTGCTTCATTTGGCTGCTATTTTGAATGGAATTTTTTCCTTAATTGACTCCTTTGTTAGATCATTGCTTTTGTATAGAAACATTACTGATTTTTGCACATTAATTTTATGACCTGCCACGTTTCTAAGCTTGTTTATTAGCTCAAGTAACTTCGTTGTAGATTTCTCAGGATTTCATAGTATAGCATCACGTCATCTGCAAATAATGAAAGTTTTACTTCTTGCTTTCCAATTCAGATGCCTTTTATTTATTTTTCCTGCTTGATTGTCTTTGCTAGAACTTCTAGTAAAATATTGAATAATAGTGGTGACAGAAGGCATTCTTGTTTTGTTCCCAATCTTAGGTGGAAAGATTTAAGTCTCTCACCATTGAGTATGATGCTGGCTATGGGTTTTTTATATATGCCTTTTGACATGTTGAGGAGGATGCTTTTGATTCCTACCTTTTGAAGTGTTTTTATCAGAAAAGGATGTTGAGTTTTGTCAAATGCTTTTTCAACATCAACCAAGATCATATGATTTGCCCTTTTAATTTGTTATTGTACTATACAACATTAACTGATTTTCTGGTGTTGAACCATCCTTGCATTCCTGGAATAAACCCCACTTGGTCATTTTGTATTATTCTTTTAATGTGCTGCCGTATTTGATTTGCTGATATTTTGTTGATAGTTTTTTCATCTCTGTTCAGTATGGAGATTGGTCTGTAGTTTTCCTTTCTTGTAGCATCTTTACTTAGCTATGGTATTGAAGTCATGTTAGCTTCATAAATGAGTTAAGTTGTGCTCTTTTTTCCTCAATTTTTTTGAAAAGTTTGAGCAAGATTGGTGTTAGTTGTTTTTGGAATGTTTGATAAAATTCCCCTGTGAAGCCATCTGGCCCTGGGCCTTTCTTTGTAGGAAGACTTTTGATGACTGTTTGAATCTCTTTGCTTGTGATTTGTTTGTTTAGATCTTCTATCTTTGTGAAAGTTCTTATTCTTTGGTGGTTATTGATATCCAGCTTCATTTCATTGTGATCAGAGACAGTGCTTTGGATAATTTCAGTTCTTTTAAGTTTTAAACACCTGTTTTTTGCCCCAGCATATTATCTATCTTGGAGAATTTTCCATGAACACTAGAGAAGAATGTATATCCTGGTGTCTTGGGGATGCAGTGACCTATATATGACTGTTAGGTCTAATTCTTTTATCAAAATATTTAAGTTCTCTATTTCCTTGTTGATCCTCTGTCTCACTGTTCAATCTATAGAGGAGAGTAGTATATTGAAGTCTTTTACTATTATTGTTGAAACATCTATCACTTCCTTCAATTTTGCCAATGTCTGTCTCATGTACTTTGGAGCTCCTTGATTTGAAGCATTATTATTTGAAGAAATAATAATCATAATAATTTATGATTATTATTTCTTCTCGGTAAATTGTCCCTTTTATTAATATATGGTGTTCTTCTTGGTCTCTTATAATGTATTTACACTGTCTGTTATCAGTATAGGTATTCCTGCTTTCTTATGGTTCAGCTTGCATGAAACATTTTTTCCATCCTATCATTTTCAATCTACTTGTATCCTTGTGTCTAAGGTGAATCTCTTATAAGCAGCATATAGTTGGATTATATTTCTTAGTCCATCCTGCCTATCTGTACCTTTTAATTGGTGGGTTTAGTCCATTAACATTCAAAGTTATTACTGTAAAGGCATTTCTTGAATACACCATCTCATCCTTTGGATTTTATTTGTCAGTTCTATATGTTCTTTTCCTTCTTTCTCTTTTTATCTTTTACACTACCCTTACTGATACCCTTCAATTCTGTGCCCTTCTCCAGACCTCCCTCTGCTGTCTTTATTTTTTTCAGCCAGCAGGACACCTTTTAGTATTTCTTGTGGAACTGGTCTTTTGTTGATATATTCCTCAGACTTTGTTTGTCTGTGAATATTTTAATTTTTCCCATCATTTTGAAGGACAATTTGGCTGGGTGCAGAATGCTTGGCTGAAAGTCTTTCTCTTCCAGGATCTTAAATATATCATACCACTGACTTCTCCTCTCCATAATGCCAGATGAGTAGTCTTAACTCAATCTTATATGGTTTCCCTTTTATGTAGTAATGGTCTCTCTCTTTCCACTTTCAGGATATTCTGTTTCTCTTCACATTTGACAGACTGATTAGTATGTGCCTTAGATAGGTCTATTTGTATTTATTCTATTTGGAGTTTGTTTGCTTCTTTGATTTGCATATTAAAAAATATTTACTAATTTAAAAAATTAAGAAATGGAATAAAAATTAACATAGGTAATCAGTAACTCACAATATCATCACTTAGTTACATATTCATCATTTCTTAGAACATTTGCATCAATTCAGAAAAAGAAATAAAAAGCCAATAGAAAAAGAATTAAAACGAAAACAGAAAAAAAAGATTATACCTACCATACCCCTTACCCCTCACTTTCACGATCACTAGCATTTCAAACTAAATTTATTTTAACATTTGTTCCCCCCATTATTTATTTTTATTCCATATATTCTACTTGTCTGTTCACAAGGTAGATAAAAGGAGCATCGGACACAGAGTTTTCATAATCACACAGTCACGTTGTGAAAGCTATATCATTATTCAAGCATCTTCAAGAAACATGGCTACTGGAACACAGCTCTACATTTTCAGGTAGCTCCCTCCAGCCTCTCCCTTACATCTTGAATAACAAGGTGATATCTACTTAATGCGTAAGAATAACCTCCAGGATAACCTCTCAACTCTGTTTGGAATCTCTCAGCCATTGACACTTTGTCTCATTTCACTCTTCCCCCTTTTGGTCGAGAAGGTTTTCTCAATCCCTTGATGTTCAGTTTCAGTTCATTCTAGGGTTTTTCTCAATCCCTTGATGCTGAGTCTCAGCTCATTCAAGGGTTTCTGTCCCACATTGCCAGGAAGGTCCACACCCCTGGGAGTCATGTCCCAAGCAGACAGGGGGAGGGTGGTGAGATTGCTTGTTGTGTTCGCTGGAGAGAGAGGCCACATCTGAGCGACAAAGAGGCTCTCTTGGGGGTGACTCTTAGGCCTAAATTTTAAGTAGACTTGACCTATCCTTTGTGGGGTTAAGTTTCATATGAACAAACCCCAAGACTGGGGGCTCAACCTATAGCTTTGGTTGTCCACACTGCTTGTGAGAATATCAAGAATTCAACTTGGAGAAGTTGAATTTCTCCCCGTTCTCACCATTCCCCAAAGGGGGCTTTGCAAATACTTTTCCACTAACTGATCGAATCACTCTGGGATTCATCCGGGCATCACTCTGGGCAAACCAACAAAATCTCATGTGCTACCTGAGATTCCAAGTACTTATGGTGTTCAATCAAACTATCTACATAAGTTATATTAGGAAATGCACTAGCAAAAATATAAATTTTGTACCAAATAAACATTTTTCTGCTTTAGTCCCACACATAAGGTGACATTTTAAAATATTAATTACCATCTATTTTCAGCACACTGCAGTAATGACATTCCTTTTTTCTTCCTCATGCAAAAACATTTTTAAAATTTGTACATTTAGTCTCTATTATTATACACTCTAGGCATTCTTAGATTATACCATCTCATTCTTTAACATCTATCTTTCTTTCTGATTTCATTTATGCCCCAGCCCTCCTCCCTCTATTTTTCTCACATGCAGCTTCATTCAGTGTTTTAACAAAATTGTATTACAGTTAGGTAGTATTTGTGCTGTCCATTTCTGAGTTTTTATATTCAGTTCTGTTGCACAATCTGTATCCCTTCAGCTCCAATTACCCAATGTCTTACCCTATTTATATCTTCTGATGGTCTCTGTTGCCAATGAAATATTCCAATTTATTCACTAATGTCAGTTCATATCAGTGAGACCACACAGTATTTGTCCTTTTGTTTTTGGCTAGTCTCACCCAGCATAATGTTCTCAATGTCCATCCATGTTGTTACATACTTCATAACTTTATTCTGTCTTAAAGCTGCATAATATTCCATCATATGTATATACTACAGTTTGTTTAGCCACTCATTTGTTGATGGACAATTTTGGCTGTTTCCATCTCTTTGCAATTGTAAATAATGCTGCTGTAAACATTGGTCTGCAAATGTCCATTTGTGTCTTAGCCCTTATGTCCTTCGGGTAGATACCTAGCAATGGTATTGCTGGGTCATATGGCAATTCTATATTCAGCTTTTTGAGGATCCACCAAACTGTCTTCCACAGTGGTTGTACCGTTTGACATTCCCACCAACAGTGGATCAGTGTGCCTCTTTCTCCACATCCTCTCCAACACTTGTCATTTTCTGTTTTGTTGATAATGCCCATTCTGGTGGGTGTGAGATGATATCTCATCATGGTTTTGATTTGCATTTCTCTAATGGCCAGGGAAGTTGAGCATCTCTTCATGAGCCTTTTGGCCATTTGTAGTTCCTCTTCTAAGAAGTGTCCGTTCAAGTCTTTTTCCATTCTTTCTTGAATATTTGGTAGAATTCACATGTGAAGCCATCTGGTCCTGGACTTTTCTTTTTGGGAAGCTTCTTAATGACTGATTCAATTTCTTTATTTGTGATTGGTTTGTTCAGGTCGTCTATTTCTTCTCGAGTCAAAGTTGGTTGTTCATGCCTTTCTAGGAAGTTGTCCATTTCATCTACATTGTTGTATTTATTAGCATAAAGTTGTTCATTGTATCCTGTTATTACTTCCTTTATTTCTGTGGGGTCAGTGGTTATGTCTCTGCTTCCATTTCTGATCTTATTTATTCACATCCTCTCTTCTTCTTTTTGTCAATCTTGCTAATGGCCCATCAATCTTATTGATTTTCTCATAGAACTAGTTTCTGGTTTTATTGATTTTCTCAACTGTTTTCATGTTCTCAATTTCATTTATTTCTGCTCTAATCTTTGTTATTTCTTTCCTTTTGCTTGCTTTGGGGTTAGTTTGCTGTTCTTTCTCCAGTTCTTCCAAGTGAACAGTTAATTCCTGAATTTTTGCCCTTTCTTCTTTTTGATATAGTCATTTAGGGCAATAAATTTTCCTCTTAGCACTGCCTTTGCTGCATCCCATAAATTTTGATATGTAGCGTTTTCATTTTCATTTGCCTCGAGATATTTACAGATTTCTCTTGTAATTTCTTCCTTGACCCATTGGTTGTTTAAGAGTGTGTTGTTGAGCATCCACATATTTGTGAATTTTCTGGTGCTTTGCCTATTATTGATTTCCAACTTCATTCCTTTATGATCTGAGAAAGTGTTTTGTATGATTTCAATCTTTTTAAATTTATTGAGGCTTGCTTTGTGACACAGCATATGGTCTATCTTTGAGAATGATCCATGAGCACTTGAGAAAAAGGTGTATCCAGCTGCTGTGTGGTGTAATGTCCTATAAATGTCTACTAAGTCTAGCTCAGGTATTGCATTATTCAAATTCTCTGTTTCTTTATTGATCATCTGTCTAGATATTCTGTTCATTGATGAGAGTGGGGAGTTGAAGTCTCCAACTATTATGTTAGATGTGTCTATTTCTCTTTTCAGTGTTTTCAGTGTTTGGCACATGTATTTTGGAGCATTCGGGCTCGGTGCATAAGTATTTATGATTGTTATGTCTTCATGCTGAATTGTTCCTTTTATTAGTACATAGTATCCTTCTTTGTCTCTTTTAACGGTTTTACATTTGAAGTCTAATTTGTTGGATATTAGTATAGCTACTCTTGCTCTTTTCTGATTATTTGCATGAAATATCTTGTCCCAACCTTTCACTTTCAACCTATGTTTATCTTTGGGTCTAAGATGTGTTTCCTGGAGACAGCATATAGATGGGTCCTGTTTTTTAATCCATTCTGCCAGTCTATGTCTTTTGATTGGGAAGTTCAATCCATTAACATTTAGTGTTATTACTATAC
>PVIY010050371.1:0-16241 GCA_004026745.1 Myrmecophaga tridactyla
AGATGCAGCTGAAAAGCTCCCACAACAGATAGCACCAACCACTGAACAAAACTCAACATTGCTAAAACAAAATAATCACAGTCCTCCGCTTGGAAAGAAGTATAAGGAGCATTTATGCTTTGCTCATCAGGACATGGACAATCTGCCCACTTTTTTTGGATATACTATCCAAAATGGTTGAAGATGGTTTATGACTGAATATACAAGTTTTAAAAAAAAGCACCATGGTGCATCGAGCAATGTCAACATGGTCCCTGGGAGGTGGTAGGGTGGAATCCTAGTCTTTCTATGATGGGACCATTGTGTCTGCAGTTCCCAAATGTACTGGGATGGATGTCCATATATAAGGACTCAGCCAACTGATTAGGTTCCTAAGGGGCATATATGAGTTTGTGGACAGTATGGGTGGCCCTACTTACCTACTTGTTGGACAGAGTTATGCACACGAGAATGACCATATATTAAAGAGTGTATTCTCACCTTACTCCCAAAAACACCCCACAATTGGAATAGGATATGTCACTGTTGGCACTGTGAAAAATGAACTGCCTGCTGGTTTTATCCTCTGACTACATTTCTTCCAGGAGCTGAAGCCATTAAAGTAGAAGTGGAAATTTGAGCTTTAGCTGAGCATGTTGCTCGTGATCTTAATCAAACAAAGTTAATTTAACTTTGATTATGGAGGAAACTACCCAGATGAGAAGGGTTGTTTTGAAAAATTGAATGGCTTTAGATCACTTGACAGCTTGAAAGTTGAAACTTGTGCAATGTTACATGTCAGGTGCTGTGTGTATATTCCTGATAATCAGAGTTCTGTTAATGGTGACTTGCATTAAAAGAATGAAGAAGTACAAACCATCCACTCCCTCTCACAGGATCCTTTATGGTCTTGATAGAACTCCATTGCAGGGACTTGGCATTGGGTAATAGTAACGTTAGCATGCCTCTCTGGATTTTTAAAAACTTATTGATCCCTTTATTGCTGTTGTTAAAAGTGCCTTGCATAAAATGGTTGAAGAAATACAAGCCATTCACTCCCTCTCACGAGACCCTTTATGGTCTTGATAGAACTCCATGGAAGGGACTTGGCTTTGGATAATAGTAAACTTAGCATGCCTGTTTGGATTTCTAAAAATTTATTGATCCCTTTATTGCTGTTGTGCCTATGGGCCAAAGGAGCAGCACTGTGTGATAAGATGTCCCCTAGAAGGCATGCTGTTTAAGGGGTGGAGTGTGGGATATGAAAAATTACTCATTATAAACAGCCTGCTAAGATGACCTTCCTGATGTCTGGGGAAACAGAATGCAACATAGTTTATGCAACCATTGATTAATATGCATATATCTAACCATGTATCCCATGAGTGAAGTTACTTGTTGGTAAAGTGCCAGTTTTGTGTAGTTTAATATGTAAAGAAATACGGTTGGGTAAGCATCAGACTGGAGGGAATTAAAGATGACCACTCTACCAGAGGTTCCTTGTGCTTTCTTTCAATCTGCTACCAGATCAGAGTGAACAAACCTTAAAATATGAACCTGATATATCATCATGGGGTTTTGAAATTTTGGTGGAATTTAAGAAAGAATCCATCTGATCCTGTGATTTTTGTTGGGAAGTGTTTGATTACTGATTTGAATCCTGTAACTGTTATGGTTTATTTTTAAGTTGAGATCACCTATTCACTCTTGAGACAGTGTACATTGTTGGTCTTTATCTAGTAATTTATACATTTAATCTAGATTATTTAATTGGAGGGTATAGTTGTTTATAATATCCTCTTTATTTTTTAAAAAACTTTTGTGGGTGTTTCAGTTTGCTAAAGCCATCAAAGTATAACATACCAGAAATGGATTGGCCTTTTAAGTGGAAATTAAATTAGGTTACTAATTTATAGTTTTAAGGCCATGGAAATGTCCAAATTAGTTTATCAAGAAAAGGAAACCTTTTCTCAAGAAAGGCTGCTGACATCTGGGGTTCTTCTGTCACATAGGAAAGTATATGGTGGTATCTACTGGTTCTTCTCTCCAAGCTTCTCCCTACAAGATGACTCTAGCTCCAAAATGTCCATGGGTATTTTCTCTCTAGATTTCTCTAAGTCTTCTCAGATTCAAATGTCTTTTAGCCTCTCATAGAGGACTTCAGCAATGGGATTAATACCCATCTTGAATGGGCTGGGTTACATAACCATGAGAACAACCTAATCTAAATGATCCATGCAAAGTAGTTCTGCTCCCACAAAACTGATTAAGAGAAAGCAATTTTTCTGGGTTACCTAAAAGATGCAAACCAGCAAAGTCTACCCCCTGGATCCCAAAAGACATGCTCTTTTTATATGCAAAATGCATACATTGCATCACAATATTAAAAGAAAACTTAAGTAATTTCATTAACAAGAAATAAGTACAAAGTCTAATAAAAAATCAGCTAAAGGCATTGTCTGTCCTAAGGCAAAATTGTCCTCTGACTCTGGACCTATTAACTCAGAACAAGATATCTACTTCCACTATGCAGTCATATTATAAACATTCCCATTTCTGTAGGGAGAAATTGGAAGGAAACCTGGGTTGAAAGGTAGCAAACAGATCTGAAAAACTGCAGGAAAAATTCCCTTAGGTTTCAAAGTCTGACATATGTAGAGAAAGGTGTTTTATCCTTGGGGCTTGAGAGTACAGTAGTCCCCACCTTCCAAGGACTTATGCAGTGACTCTTCTCTCTCCAAGTTTTGGGGAAACCACCACATTCTTGGTTCCATGATCTTTAAGCATTGGAGCAGGACCAGACACTCTTAAAAACCCTTGAGCACAGTCTCAACCCCTGCAGGACAGTAGGGTGGTAACTAGTCTCTCCATAGTTCCCCAGGCATCTTAGATCCCTGGGTTGATAACACTTCCTGAACAAGGGAGAGGAAGGCCTGCCCTAAGCAAACTCCAGAGCAAAACCATCACATTCAAGTGCATTGTTGGGTCCAGTCTCTTGCTCCAGGTTTTTAAGCTCCAGACATTAGCATTCATTGTTCTACCTTTGAAGTAATTTTTCCTTCACTATCTCCCATTACTATCCATTTTAGCCTATACTCAGTGGTTCCATTGATATAGATCCCTCAAAAAACATTTGTCAGTTTAGCATGCAGAATACCGAACAACCATCAGAAAATAGGACTATCCCTATAAAATGACTGAATGTTTCCACCATTGGTCAAATGCCTGAAAGGGACATTAGCCTCTAGTGTCTCAGTATTTGGAACCCAGAATTTTCCAAACCATCAATTTCTGCTTTTCTGTAGCCAAGAATTCACTTTTCAGCTTATCTCCTTCCTTTCACATTTTACTAAAATCTGCAAGTAGGAGTGAGGCTGCATTTCCCCCGTTTATTCTGGAGATATCCTCAGCTAGATAGCTAAGCTCATCCCTCTCAATCTCCCATCCAACACCAGTAGAATTTTGTCAAATTGTCTCCCACTCTAAAACAAGAATCACCTTCTTTCCAGTTTGCAATGACACATTCTTAATTTTTGGGTTGATATTTTTACCAATAGTCTCTTCAAAGCAACCTAGGACTTTCTAATCAATTTCAACAAAATTCATTGAGAATCTGACTCTTAGCCATTTATGAAGCCATTCCAGCATTTTTTTTTGTATTTCCAAATTGCAGCAACTCACTCTCAGTACTAAAGATCTGTTACAGTTTTCTAAAGCTGCCAGAATGCAATATACCAGAAATGGAATGGTTTTTAAAAGGGGGAATTTGATAAGTTCCTAGTTTATTGTTCTAAGACTGAGAAAATGTCCCAATTAAAACCAGTCTAGTGAAATGTCCAACCAAAGGCATTCAGGGAAAGATACCTTGGTTCAAGAAGGCCAATGAAGTTTAGGGTTTCTCTCTCATGTGAGAAGGCAAATGGTGAACACAGTCACATTTTCTTTCTTAGCTGAAAGGGCACATGGTGATCATGGCATCATCTGCTTGCTTTCTCTCCTGGCTTCCTATTTCATGAAGCTCCCCGGGAGGCATGTTCCTTCCTCATCTCCAAAGTGCTGGCTAGTGGATTCTCTGCTTCATGGTACTGCAGCATTCTCTGTTCTCTCTGAATCTCCTTCATTCTCCAAAACGTTTCCCCTTTTATAGGATGCAAGAAACATATCAAGACCCACCCAAATGGGTGGAAACATGTCATTGCCTAATCCAGTTTAACAACCACTCTTGACTAAATCACATCATCCAGGGAGATGATCTGATTACAGTTTCAAACATACAGTATTGAATAGGAATTATTCCACCTTTATGAAATAGGATTTTGATTAAAATGTGGCTTCTCTAGGGGACATACATCCTTTCAAACCAGCACATTCTTCCAGTCAAATAGACTCCTTCATCAGTACATAGTTTACTCTTTGTCCTTTTAAACAGTTTTGGATTTGAATTTCATTTTATCTAATATTTGTGTATCTTCCTCAGCTCTCTTTTGTTTACAAGTTTCATGGTTTATATTTCCCATAATTTCACTGTCAACCTTCCTGTTTTTTTATGTAAAGTGAGTGCCTTGTCACAAAATATAATTAGGTCAGGTTTTTTAACCTTTCTCCATTTCTGTCTTTTGATTGGAGAGTTTAGTTCATATCCATTTAAGGGAGTTCTGATACTGTGGAATTTCCTCTGACATTTTATTCTATTTGGAGTTTGTAAGTCTTATACCTTTTCTTCTCCTCAAAACTTCCAATAAAGTCTATTATATGTTTATTTTTTTGCATGCAATATTTAGCCCCTTTTCATTTCATTGCTTTTATTTTCAGATATTTCTGTGGTTACTATGGTGGTTAAATACAACTTCTAAATCCATAGTAATATTGTTTTATTTGATAATAACTTAACATTAATAAGAAACACAAACATTGCTCTTTTACTTCTACATCTCCCCAACATGTTGTTTCACTTGTTTCAAATTTTATCTTTCACATTATATGTCCTAAACCCTCAATTTATTGCTTTTAATGAAACTGCTTTCTAGAAACAAATAAAAATGGTGTTACATGGGAAATTACAACAATGCTGGATTTTATAATTATCAACATGTTTACTTACACCAGAAATTTTTAACTTTTATACTGCTTCAAGCACTGTCTAGTTTCTATTCCTGTTACTATGAAGAACACCCTTTAGTGTAGCTTGTAGGGTAAGTCTGGTGGTGACAATTTCTTTCAATTTTTGTTTATCTTGGGAAGCCTTAATCCCCTCCTCATTTAAAAGAATATTTTTACTGAGCAAAATCCACACATGTAAAATCCAACCATACTGTACAATTAGTGACTTACAATGACATCACATATTTGTCTACACTTTTTGCATGAAAGGCAATGTGATATTTATACCCACTTAATTTAGAGGCTTGGGTTCATGGGCAACACAGACTTCAGTGATGTAAGAACAGAATTTATTAGGAAAGTTATCAAAAGATTATTAGAAATGAGACAGAGGTACATCACCAATTGGGACAGCACTGACACCTGAAGAGAAGCACTGGGGAATCCCAGAGACAGCATTTTGGGACTGACTAGAAAATAATCCCCAGCTGATCATTCTCAACCCAGATAAGATTCTCTCAGTCCAACTGCTTACATGTGGTTTATATGGTGTTTTATACCATAGTGGCTGGATTCTAATTAGTTTGTGTGACTGGGTCCAAATGGTTCTCTGGGAATTGGCGAGGGACTGAGAGGAGCTTCATGGGACCTAGATAACTTTATCAAAGTACATCTCCTTCTGGGGTGATAGTGAGTCCTCTCAGCTGAAGTGCACTTTTCAACAATCCATCACCAAAGCCATGCAATAGTAACATTAACTGTGCAGAAAAAATTCTATAAACTTAGTGTGCTGGTTTGAATTGATATATATATACCCTAGAAAAGCTATGTCTTAATCCTAATCCCATTTTGTTTCTTTTACTCCCTATTTAATACTGTATTTTGAAACTGTATTTAGATCATCTCCCTGGAGATGTGATTTAATCAAGAGTGGTTGTTATGTTGGATTAGGTGATGACATGTCTCCCCCTATTTGTGTGGTTCTTGATTTGTTTCTGAAGTCCTATAAAAGAGGAAACTTTTTGGAAAATGAGAACAATTCAGAAAGTGCAGAGCAGAACGATATAGACATGAGATGAAGAGTCCACCAGTCAGTGACCTTTGGAGATGAAGAAGGAAAATGCCTCCTGGGGAGCTTCATGAAACAGGAAGCCAGGAGAGGAAGCTAGCAGATGATGCCATGTTTGCCATGTGCCCTTCCAAATGCGAGAGAAACTCTGACTGTGTTCACCATGTGCCCTTCCACTTGAGAGAGAAACCATGAACTTCATCAGCCTTCTTGAACCAACATATCTTTACCTGGATGCTTTAGATTGGACATTTCTATAGACTTGTTTTATTTGGGATATTTTCTTGGCTTTAGAACTGTAAACTAGAAACTTATTAAATTCCCCTTTTTAAAAGCCATTCTGTTTCTGGTATATTATATTCCAGCAGCTAGCAAACTAGAACACTTAGTTTCCCCTTCATTCAGCCCTAGAGTTTGGTCTGCTCATGATGTAGGCCATGGTCATTTTGCAAGTAAATTTAGCATATACACGTATTTCATTTAAATAAAGGACAAAGCATTTAAATACTTTAAAAAGGAAATTGGAACAGACGAAGACAAAGGAATTCAGGATAAAAATATATCATCTGCATGATCTGAACATCACTCAGTCAGTACAGTGATAGAATATATTAGAAATAGGTCCACCTGGTCTGGAGCAAAACAAAAACAGTACCCAGCCATGACAGTATTAAACTCTCTTCACATGGTTGGGAAAACAAGCCAAAAAACCTCACCAAGCCAGTACAGTGTTACTGTACTGTACTGTAATTACAGTATTAATTTGATGGATTAAGCAGAGTATGTGAAATAACAAGTTGTGGTCTGCATTTTGTAGAGTTTCCCATTAAACATATGCTGAAGAGTCCAGCAGCAGGAGAACAAGCAACAGAGAAGAATTAAACTTACTATTATACCGGCCAATGTTATTAATATTGAGTGCCAGGTACCAGTGAGAGAGGTCCAGCATGACTGCAAAGTGTCTTTGGAAAGGGTGTGTATGACTTTTACTACCTCATCTATTTCTTGTAAAGCATTTTCAAGAGAATTTTAATTACCAGGGATATGTATGCAACATTTGGCATGTATAAGAGCATAAGTTCTCCCTTGAGCAGCTGTTAGAGTTAGCCAACTCCAGTTTTGTTCAGTGGCTGGTTCTATTTGCCATGGAAGTCCTTTGGCTGCATTAGTTGGGGATTCAGTACAGATCCAGAAGTGAGAAACATTCACTCAAGAATACATATGAGCTCACAATGCAAGATTATCAGTCATTCTAGTGGCAATTATCCAGTTAAAAATGTTGAACATTGTAACATACTTATTCATGAAGAAAAAGTTGATTAGTGAGTACAATTTCTAATTCATCCTTTTCAGCATAGGTAATTCCCACTGTATTATTTTTTCATCTGCTAGTAATTTAGGGGCCCTTTGCCTGTATTGATTGTCAGATTTTAGAGCTAATTTAGATATCAGTGAAGTCATCATCCATGCCAATGGAGTGGAATTCCTTAAAACTAGTTATTTAATTGCTGCAATTCAGTAAATAAATTATCTTTCCAATTTTTATATGAATTTTGTCCCAATTTATGCATTTTTCTTTTAATAAGCATTCATTCATTCAATTATCCCAGCAGCTTGTGGATAATTCAGGACATGATATATCCATTCTAAATTATGTTGATAGCAATAATTATCAATTTCCTTTAAAATGTGACCAATTATCATTTTGAATATGTAAAGGGCTCCATAATACAATGTAATAATCTCTAAGGTTTTACATGTTTTTCTTTGGGAGGCACATTGGTAAGCACAGGCAACAAGCACTCCAAAATAAGTGTCTACACAGATATTTGTGTATTGACACCCTCTATTATGAGGCAATGGTCCAAATATAATCTATTTGCCATATTTGAGCACAGAGTGTCCCTCTTGCCAATTCCCCTGTTACTATTTTTGGTATTGTTTGTAAAGCAACTTTTTTTTTTTTTTTTACAAATTTCATATTGACTTTTCATCTCATTTCAAACAGAAAGAGGTAAATCAATCCCTCTGGCTTGTTCCCACCTGTGCTTAGCTGGTGCACCTAAATGTCCAGGATGCCAATGGATCTATTGTGCTAGAGTGCAGTCTTCTTCAGTAATGGTATTCAGAGCAATTTTTGCCCGGCTGTCTGTGGTTGTAACATTATACTCATATTCAGGTGACTTTAGTGTCTGGTGGACATCTTCATGGAAGACAGATATATTAGTACATTGAACGATTTCCTGTGTTTCTTCCCATAATGATTTTCCCAATAATTCCCTTCCATATATTTCCCAATTATTCTGTTTACAGATAGGCACCCAAATAATTAATCCTTTGACCACTCTCTATGAATCAGTAAATAAATGAAATTCACCTCCTATTTCTTGTATTAACACTTGATACACTGCTTTAAGTTCTGCCAGTTAACTACTACCTTTTCGTTCTGTTGTTTCTAGAGTATATGGCCTTCCATAATCATGTCTGTTCAAGATATTTAGCTGACCCATTAGTAAACCAAAAGAAAAAACATTTTGTTTTTCAGGAGGAGGAAAGAGAAGCATACCATTGCCCTCATTTTACAAGAGATTTTTGCTTAACATTTCCTTCAGACAATGGATTGTAATTACTATTGCTAACAGTCACTTGTTTCTGTAAATTGGCTACTCCTCCTTTCCCTGCTTTAACTCTGTTCTATATATACCATTTCCATTTTATAATATTAGCATCTTGTGCATGTCCTCTTATTTGAGACAAAAGAGAGCTCATTGTCCAATTCATAATAAGGATTCCAAGGAAAAGCAACACTTCATGCCCTAGAGTCATCTATTCATTTTCAGTTAAGACCCTAAAAATTGTTGCTTGAAGGGGGTATATGATTCATGAGAAGAAGGTAGATTTCTAGACCAAAACCCTAAGGGAGGTCTTTTTCCCTCCTTTTGTTGCCATATACTCCACTTAACATGTAAGTCTTTCACAGCTACATGAATTTCTACTGGTCCTTGTTTCACAGGCCTTAAATCCAGGCCAGTCTGGATAGCTATCTTGTCTCTTTAAAGAATTTATTCTTTCTCTCTTCTCATTCAAATTCATATTTCTTTCTGGTTATTTTACATTAGGGCCTTAAGATGGCATTTAAATGAAGAAAGTGAGTTTGCCATTATTCAAATAACCCTACAAATTTTGGGTGAACATTTTCGTGTTTGAATTAATACTTGGTTATTTATTTAACTAAAGCTAAAAAAAGACTTGTCCTTTTCAAAAATTTCTTGTTGATTTGTTTTATTCTTGTTGACATTCACCACTTATGAAATTGTGTTGAAATATTAATCCTGTCATCCACATCAATTTTGCTGCAAGAAAAGCAAAGTGATACTTGTGGCCACTTTATTTAGAGGCTGGAATTCAAGGACAAAACAGACTTCAGTCATATAAAAACAGAATTTATTAGGAAAGGAATGAAAAGAGTGTTAGAAATGAGACATAATTGTATTACCAGATAGGACAGCACCAACACCTGAAGAGAAGTGCTGAGGAATGCCAGAGACAGCATTCAAGGTCTGAGAGGAAAAATGCTGAGCAAAGCATCCTCCTCCCAGATAAGATTCTCTCAGTCTAACTGCTTACATGCAGTTTATATGGTGTTTTTATACAATAGTGGCCAGATTCCAATTAGTTTGCAAGACTGGGTCTAGATGGTCCTCTGGGAACTGTCTAGGGACTGAGGGGAGCTTCCTGGGATGCAGATATAACATTATCAAATATGCCTCCTTCTGGGACAATACCCAGTCCTCCCAGATGGAGTGAGAATTTCAACAATCCATCAGCAAGGTCATGTAATATCAACATCCACTGAACAGAACAAACTTCAAAACTTAGTTTCTCTCTCAACTCTTCCTGATGATCCTTTCTTAGGGCATTTATATCACTTCAGAAAAAAGAAATTAAAAGAACTCACTGTGAAAATAGATATTAATTCATAATTTAAAACACTGACTCAAGTGTAAGACTAAATCAAAAATGTTTATTTGGTACAAAATTTAAAGTTTGACTAGTGCATTTCTTAATGTAATTTATGTGGACAGTTTAATTGAACACCATAAGTACATAGAACCTTGAGTAGGGCATGAGATTTTGCAGGTTTGTCCAGAGTGATGCCCGTATAAATCCCAAAGTGATTTGAACAGTGAATAAAAAAGTATTTGCAAAATTCCCTCAGGGGAATGATGAGAAAAAGGGAAAATTCAACTTCCCATGTGGAGAATTCCTGACATTCTCACAAGCAGTGGGGACTTCAATTTTGGAGTTTGCTCATATGAAACTTATCCCCACAAAGGATAGGCTAAGACTACTTAAAATTAGGCCTAAGATTCACCCCCAGAGAACTTCTTTTGTGGCTCAGATATAGCCTCTCTCTGTCAGCCAACACAACAAGCGAACTCACAGCCTTCCCACTCTCTCCATGGGACATGATTCCCTGGTGTTATACATTCCTGGCTATGTGGGACAGAAATCCTAGCATGAGCTGAGACTCAACATCAAGGGATTGAGAAAACCTTCTAGACTAAAAATTAGAAGAGATAAATGAGACAAAATAAAGTGTGAATGGCTGAGAGATTTCAAACAGAGTGGAGAGCTTATCCTGGACCTTATTCTTATGCATTATATAGCTATCACCTTTTCAGTTAAGGCATGTTTGAGAGACAGGAGGGAAGTGCCTGAAAATGGAGAGCTGTGTTCCAGTTTACATGTTTCCTGAAGATGAGTGTATAATTATATAGCTTTTGCAATGTGACTGTGTGATTGTGAAAACCTTGCACCTGATGCTCCTTTTATCTATGGTACAGACAGATGAGTAAAATGTATGGATTAAAAATATGTAAACAATAGAAGGAACAAACATTAAAATAAATTGAGTAGATTGAAATGCTAGTGATAATGAAAGGGAGTGGTGATGGGTATAGAAAAAAATATGGGAAACAAAGGTTAAAATATATTGGGTAGATGGAAATACTTGCATTCAATGAGATGGGGGTAAGGGATATGGCATGTATGTATTTTTTTTCTTCTTCCTTTTCATTTCTTTTTCTGAATTGATGCAAACATTCTAAGGAATGATCATGGTGATGAATATACAACTATGTGATGATATTGTGAGTTGTTGATTATATACCAAGAATGGAACAATAATATCACAAGAATGTTCATGTTTGTATGTGGTTATGTTTAGAAAAATAAAATGATAAAATAATAAAGCACTTAGAACTACTGAGCAATATGCCACAAATGAAGATGTGGTCCTCTTCACTATCTAAAAGGAATTTACTATATTATGAACTGTAAAATCTATACTTTATTATCTCATTACCTGAATTGTTTAAATATTCAAATTGCAAAGCAAGCCATGGTTACAAGCATATTTGTCAAAATGTGATTTGTAAATTCAGCAACACCTGCAAAAAGTTGATGGAAATGCAAATGGTCAGGCTTTACACCAGACCTAGAAATTCTGGGGGTAGGAAACAGCTATCTGTATTTTAATGAGCCCTCCAGATGGTTATGATGCTCTTTCTCAAGTTTGGGTACTGGTCAAGCAATAGGACTCTCCTTCAGCAGTTCTTCTACAGTAAGTCCACTGAAAACTATCAGTATTTTGCTTCCCTTCCAGTCCATTAATGTCTTTCTTCCCCACCCCACATCCATTTAATCATATTCACAAAAATACACTACACATTTCAAAAACAATGTAAAACTTTATTATGAAATCTTATACTATCATCAGATACAGCTGAAGGAAAAGTGATAAACAAACAGAGAGATTTCATCTTCCTATGTGGTATAGCCACCTCAGAACAGACTTAGGTATGGATGGCTAGAATTGCAGTTGACTACAAATGCTCCATATTAAGTGGCTTCAGTAAATAGCAAAATGTTCCCCTTCTATAGGGAGAACTGGGTTTGCATTTTAAAAACTTTTGCTGTAGTGCAAAAGCTATGAAACAAAACTATATCTTTATATTCTATTTCTTATTAGTATATAAAGGAGTTTAGTGTTTTATATTATTTCATATAATGTTAACTTTAATAATGGGAATTCAGAAAGGGCAATCTTACTTTCCAAAATAATTCATTTGTACTTTTGAGGTTTTTTCTGCCTAAGGATTTCTAAGCACCAGTTCAATAACTATACTTTAATCTACACTAACAACTGACAACATAGTTTTGTTCTTTTAATTTTGCAAATAAGGATGACTGGGTCATCCAAGCTTTAGCTGATTCTCAACAATTTCTTATAGAATAAATAAGATTCAGCGTGTATGTAAGACGAGGTACCAAAGCAGCTGGGTCTGGATTGGCTTCCCTGGAATGAGACTGGTTATTGAGTGCAATTTATTTTTCTGACTCCTGGCTTCCCCATGCAATTATTTAACTTACTGTAGTGATGGAAGAAGCAGAGGGAGCATCAGGGAGTCTGCACAAAATGTCACTCCAGACAACATTCTGCACTGTTTACAGAGAAAAGAGTGATGGTATACATTCAAGCAACAATATCTCTACTGCAACTTTGGTGACAGGCTTTTCTCTTAAACAGCTGGGCAAAGCTGCACTCAAAAATGCATATTTCACTTATGTCATACTGGATAAAAAGGTGATTATTTAAAATTGGGTATTGTAGTATCCAAATATTCTTCAGAAAATTTAGACTTCCTATTACAAATGCAGACTATTTACTGCTAAGGTGTACCCATGTTAACCATCACTAAGACTGAAAAGATTACTTCTAAAGCAATCATTTGTGATTTTGCAATTAGTCAGTTCACGAAAAAAAAAAAGACTGAGGGTTTGTGAAGAATTGGTCAGGAAGTGGTATTGAATGTCAGTTTCAGGTTCTAGAGTACTATCAGGGATCACAAATCTCATAAACTTCTTTAAACATAAAATGCATATTTCTCAATAAGTATTTAGAGAACATACTGGCATTCAAATCAGCATTTAAGTAAGGTGAACATATTTAAACAAACTGTTAATAAATTTCAAACCTCCCCAAGAGTACATAGTTTGCACAGTAGTTTTAAAAGGAAAAAAATTATGTTTGAATTATAAATCACCATTTTCTTAGATCATAAATAAGATCAAGATGTTAAAGATAAGTTGACATACTAACAAGTTTTTGCTTTCAAAAACAATAACAAAAGACTTATTTGGTATTCTTTTACAATAGGTTATAAACATTTTATACCTGTACATTTGTTACCCTCACACTGAACACACGGAATCTACTGTTTCTTACACCTAGGGATAGAGGTATGCAGCACAAGGAGATCCAACTTTGATATACCCCAATGTGTGGGTTTGGCTATTGCACACGATTTCTTTAGTTAGGGTGATGTTGCAGATGCTGGTCAGTATCTACAATTAGTAATTCACCAACTACACTGAAGTTAAGTACTTTTGTGGTTAAGTGGATTGGTTAGCTTCCCAAGCAACTTGTCTGTGGTAAGGTCTACAGGGAATCTTAGTACCATCATTTCTGTGAGAAAATGTGTCCCAACTCCCAAAAGTTGACTAAAAAACTTTGAAATATATGAATGGTGACTGCGTATATGTGTCTCTGTTTGGAGGAAAGATTAGCTGTTAGTAGCACTGTTTCTGGAACACTGGCTAATGAAAAGGTTTGCCTGCTTCTTCACATGTAAATGCATTTAATTATGACCTTCAATACTGAAAAAGAAACAGTGAAGTCATTCAAACTAGTGAGATATAATTAGCTGTTGGCATTTAATAGGAAATGTTGTATTGACTATGCTAATCAGAATCTGTTTAGAATGTAAAGAAAAATCTCTAATATGTAAAAGCAAGAATGAGAAAACAAATGAAATCATTACTGGCTACAAATTCACTACTTAACAATGTGTCTGGGAAAGAAAGCATGAGAGCATGCAACTGCCCTAACACAGGGACTAGAAATAAAACTTAAAAAAAAAAAGAACTCATACATCCTGTGTCCTTTGCTCCTCCCTCTCATTGACTCAGGATTTCAATCTACCCAATTTTTACCATTTACTTCCCCCTATAATTTGTTTGTTCTCATCCTTATTTTTTACTCATCTGTCCATAACTTAAATGAAATGGGCACCAGGCAACCACAGAGGTTGTATGATTTTACATTTCCACAAACAGTAAATAAGTGTTCCAATTTATCCACATCCTCTCCAGTATTTATAATTCTTGTTTGTTTAATAGAAACAATTCTGGTAGGTGTGAGATTATATTTCATTGAAGTTTTGCTTTGTGTTTCCTTAATAGTTAATGAAGATGAGTATCTCTTCATGTGATTTTAGCAATTTTTAATTTCCTCTTTGAAAAACTGCATACTTGTATCTTTTGCCCATTTTATAATTGTTTTATTTTTCCTTATATTGTATTATTCTTCATACAGCTGGATAGCAAAACCCTTATCAGATATATGGTTACCAGATATTCTCTCCCATTCATTTGGCCGCCTTATCAATATTTCTAAAACATGTATTTTTATTGAGAAATATCCATACACTTCAGTCCAACCATATTATACAATCAACGGCTCACAATATCATCACACAGTTTTGTGTTTTTCACCATGATCACTTATAGAAAATTTGCATCACTCTAGAAAATGAAATATAAGAACAAAAAGAACTCAAACATCTCATACCCTTTACTTCTCCCTCTCATTGACCTACAGTATTTCAATCTACCCAATTTTCCCTTTATTTCATTTTTATCCTTCTTTTCTATTGTTTTTTTACTCATCTGCCCTTACCCTGGACAAAAGGAGCATCAGAAACATGATTTTCATAATCACACAGTCATATTGTAAAATCTTTATTGTTATACAGTCTTCTTCAGATTCAAGGTTACCGGAACACAGTTGAACAGTTTCAAGTACTTCCCTACAGCCACTACAATACACCATAGACTAAAGACGGATATCTATATAATGCTTAATAATAATCAACTGTCAAGTTTGTTTAGAGTGAGAGGCCACCTGTGAGCAACAAAAGAGGCTCTACAGAGATGACTCTTAGACATAATTATCGATAGGCTTAACCTCTCATTTGCAGGAAAAGATTTATAGGGGTGAACCCCAAGATTGAGGGCTAAGCCTTTTGAATTGGTCGTCCTCAATGCTTGCAAGAATATCAGGAATTCCCCAGATGGGAAGTTTGATATTTCCTCCATTCTCCCCAGTTCCTAAAGGAGACTTTGCAAATACTTTTTTATTTTCTGCCCAAATTACTGTGGGATATATTGGGGTATATACTAACCTGTACAATCCAACAAGATCTCATGCACTTTTCAAAAATTCCATGCAATTATGGTTTTCTACTAAATTGACCCTGCAAGTTAAGTTAAAGAATGTGCTATCCAAAATATAAATTTTGCACCAAATAAACATCTCACCCTTGATCTCGCACAGAGATTGAAGTTTGAAAGTATGGACTATATCATCCTTAACTAAATATTCTGATTTACCTTAGTCCTATACATATGAGCTACATTCATATGTCTAGACAAAAGCTGATCACTTTTTCAGCTTTTTTAACAGTTGCTGACTGGATAATCCTGACTTTCATACTTTCAGAGGTCTAACTCTGAGTCTCAGGTATCAAATAAATATCCAGTTTCAGGGAATGACCAAGTTATATGCCAAAAACTCGGTATCTCAAAATTGAGAGATATCAGTTACAGTTACTAAATACATGTGATTGCTAGGAGAGCTTGCAATCTGGGAACCTTGAAAATAGCCCCCAACCTGATAACCCATGTTCTCACCTTCAATTCTCTGAGTTTCTATATTATAGTTAATACTTATGAGTAAGCCATGATAATATTTGCCTTTTTGTTTCTGAGATTTTATTCAACATACTGTCTTTAAGGTTCATTCACATAGTTACATGTCCCACAACTTCATTCTTTCTTGCAGCTGCTTAGTTATCTATTCTATGTAAACACTACAGTTCCCCTTCCATTCTTAAGTTATTGTACTTTTATGCCCCCTCCATCCATTGTGAATCAGGAACATCACCACCATAAACATCAGTGCGCAAAT
>PVIY010050372.1:0-16257 GCA_004026745.1 Myrmecophaga tridactyla
AACCACCCCCACCACCCCTCATTTCTTCCAGACCTATAACTAGACTAAAATCCCAACAGGCCCCTAAAGGCGAGGTACAAAGTATCACACATGAGGAGGTATATTATACTCCAAAAGAACTGTGTGAGTTTTCCAATTTATATAGACAGAAATCAGGGGAATATGTGTGGCAATGGATTTTAAGGGTGTGGGATAATGGTGGGAGGAATATAAGGTTGGATCAGGCTGAATTTATTGATATGGGCACACTAAGCAGAGATTCTGCATTCAGTGTTATAGCTTGAGTGGTTAGAAAAGGTATTAACAGTTTGTTTGGATGGTTGTTTGAAACATGGATTAAAAGGTGGCCAAAATTACCTGAGGTTGAAATACCAGAACTTCCCTGGTATAATGTAGATGAGGGGGTCCAGAGGCTTAGAGAGATTGGAATGTTAGAGTGAATTTGTCATGCAAAGCCTGCTCTTACACCTCAGGAATGTCTGGAGGATGCACCTTTTACCAGAACAGTGAGAAATAAATTTGTGACACTAGCACCATCATCCCTAAAGAGCTCTGTGGTTGCACTTCTCTGTAGATCAGATATTACTGTGGGAACGGCTATCACTGAGCTGGAATCCTTAAACACAATGGGGATGACAGGATCCCGAGTTGGCAAAAGCCAGGTGATCAATGGAGTTTTAGCTCAGGTCCATCTCACAGTGGGTCTAGTGGGCCCCAGGACCCATTCATAGTTATTTCCCCAGTTCCAGAATGCATTATTGGTATAGACATACTGAGAAACTGGCAGAATCCCCACATTGACTCTCTGACTCATGCAGTGAGGGCTATTATGGTGGGAAAGGCCAAGTGAAAGCCACTAGAACTGCCCCTACTGAGCAAAATAGTAAATCAGAAGCAATACCGGATTCTTGGAGGGATTGCAGAGATTACTGCCACTCCTAAGCACTTGAAGGATGCAGGGGTGGTGATTCCCACCACATCCCCATTCAACTCTCCTATTTGGCCTATGTAGAAAACAGATGGGTCTTGGAGGATGACAGTGGATTATTGTGAGCTCAACTAGGTGGTAACTCCAATTGCAGCTGCTGTTCCATATGTGGTATCATTGCTTGAGCAAATCAATACATCCCCTGGTGCCTGGTATGCAGCTATTGATCTGGCAAATGCTTTTTCTCAATAGCTATTAGTAAGGACCACCTGAAACAATTTGCTTTCAGCTGGCAAGGTCAGCAATATACTTTCACTGTCCTACCTCAGGGGTATATCAACTATCCAGCCCTATGTCATAATCTTTTCTGCAGAGATCTTGATTGTTTTTGCCTCCCAAAAGACATCACACTGGTCCATTATATTGATGATATCATGTTGATTGGACCTAGTGAGCAAGAAGTTGCAACTACTCTAGATTTACTGGTAAGGTATTTGTGCATCAGAGGATGGGAGATAAATCTAACAAAAATACAGGGGCCTTCCACCTCAGTGAAATTTCTAGGTGTCCAGTGGTGTGGGGCATGTCAAGATATCCCTTCTAAGGTGAAGGATAAGTTCCTGCATCTGGCCCCTCCTACAACCAAAAAAGAGGCACAACACCTAGTTGATCTTTTTGGATTTTGGTGACAACATATTCCTCATTTGGGTGTGCTACTCTGGCCCATTTATGGAGTGACCAGAAAAGCAACTAATTTTGAGTGGGGATCTGAACAAGAGGATGCTCTGTGACAGGTCCAAGCTGCTGTACAAGCTGCTCTGCCACTTGGGCTGTATGATCCAGCAGATCCAATGCTGCTGGAAGTGTCACTGGCAAATAGAGATGCTGTCTGGAGCCTTTGGTAGGCCCCTATAGGAGACTCACAATACAGACCCTTAGGATTTGGGGGCAAAGCCTTACCATCTGCTGCAGATAACTACTCTTCTTTTGAGAAACAGCTTTTGGCCTGCTACTGGGCCTTAGTAGAGACTGAACACTTAGTCATGCACCACCAAGTTACCATGAGACCTGAGCTGCCTATCATGAGCTGGGTATTGTCTGACCCACCAAGCCATGAATTTGGGCATGTGCAGCAACACTCTATTGTAAAATGGAAATGGTATATATGAGACAGAGCCAGAGCAGGTCCTGAAGGCACAAGTAAGTTACATGAAGAAGTGGCCCAAATGCCCGTGTTCTCCACTCCTGTCACATCACCTTCTCTTTCCCAGACCAGAGCTATGGCCTCCTGGGGAGTACCTTACAGTGAATTGACTGAGGAAGAGAAAACTCGGGCCTGGTTTACAGATGGTTCAGCATGATATGCAGGTACCACCTGAAAGTGGACAGCTGCAGCATTACAACCCCTTTCTGGGGTGTCCTTGAAGGGCAATGGTGAGGGGAAATCCTTCCAGTGGGCAGACTTCAAGCAGTGCACCTGGTTGTTCATTTTGCTTGAAAGGAAAACTGGCCAGAGGTGCATTTGTATACTGACTCATGGGCTGTTGCTAATGGTTTGGCTGGATGGTCAGGGACTTGGAAAGACCATAATTGGAAAATTAGTGACATAGAGGTCTGGGGAACAAGTATGTGGATAGACCTTTCTCAGTGGGCTAAAAACATGAAAATATTTGTGTTTCATGTGAATGTACACCAGAGGGTGACTTCGGTAGAGGAAGATTTTAATAATCAAGTGGATAAGATGGCCTGTTCTGTGGATACCAGTCAGCTTCTTTCCCCAGCAACTCCTGTCATTGCCCAATTGGCTCATGAACAAAGTGGTCATGGTGGTAGGGGTGGAGGTTATGCATGAGCTCAGCAACATGGACTTCCACTCACCAAGGCTGACCTGGCTACAGCCACTGCTGAGTGCCCAATCTGCCAGCAGCAGAGACCCACACTTAGCCCCTGATATAGCATCATTTGCCGAGGTAACCAGCCGGCTACATGGTGGCAGGTTGATTACACTGGACCACTTCCGTCATGGAAGGGGCAGCGATTTATTCTAACTGGAATAGACACATACTCTGGATTTGGGTTTGCTTTCCCTGCACACAATGCTTCTGCCAAAACTACCATCTGAGGGCTTACAGAATGCCTCATTCATCGTCATGGTATTCCACATAACATTGCTTCTGACCAAGGAACACACTTCACAGCAAATGAAGTGCAGAAATGGGCACATGCTCATGGAATTCTATGGTCTTACCATGTTCCCCATCATCCAGAAGCAGCTGGATTGATAGATGGTGGAATGGCCTTTTGAAAACTCAATTATGGTGCCAACTAGGTGGCAATACCTTGAAAGGCTGGGGTAATGTTCTCCAGAAAGCTGTATATGTTCTGAATCAGCGTCTGCTGTATGGTGCTGTTTCTCCCATAGCCAGGATACATGGGTCCAGGAACCAAGGGGTGGAAATGGGAGTGGTACCACTCCCTATTACTCCTAGTGATCCACTAGGAAAATTTTTGCTTCCTGTCCCTGTGACCCTGAGCTCTGCTGGTCTACAGGTTTTAGTTCCAAAATGGGGAGTGCTTCCTCCAGGAGAAACAATAATAATTCCATTGAACTGGAAGTTAAGACTGCCACCTGGTCACTTTGAGCTACTTATGCCACTGGATCAACAAACCAAGAAGGAGATTACATTATTATCTGGGGTAATTGACCCTGACTATCAGGAGGAAGTAGTACTGCAACTACATAATGGAGGTAAAGAAGAGTTTTCTTGGAATGTAGAAGATTCCCTAGGGTGCCTTTTAGTACTACCATGCCCTGTGATTAAAATCAATGGAAAACTGCAACAATGCAATCCAGGCAGGACTACCAATGGCTCTGAAACTTCAGGAATGAAGGTTTGGGTTACCCACCAGGCAAAGAACCACGGCCAGCTGAAGTGCTTGCTGAGGGTAAAGGGAACATGGAATGGGTAGTGGAAGAAGGTAGTGATAAATATGAACTTCGACCACGTGATCAGTTACAGAAACGAGAACTGTAATGCTGTTTTGTTCATGTTATACTGTTTAAGTTGTAGGATATCAAGTTTAAGAATGAATGTTGCCCAAGGATTTGCACCCTATTCTGGAGAGATTTAATGTGTTTCCAGTTATATGCAGGACAGTTGAGTATTGTCACGTAAAAGAAAAAATGTGTGTTTTATTGTTTATATTTGGAAACTGGGTATGGTTTAAAGTGATATATATAGCTGCCAAGTTGACAAGGGGTGGACTGTCCTGGTCAGGGACATGAGTCAACTTGGCCAAGTTGTGGTACCTATTTGTCTGGTTGGGCAAGTGCTGGCCTGTCTGTTGCAATGAGGACATTTCATAGAATTAGATCATGATCACATCAACTGCATCCACGCTGATTCCATTTGTAATCAGCCAAAGGGGAGTGTCTTCTGCAATGAGTGATGCTTAATCTAATCACAGGAAGCCTTTTAGGGAGGATTCAGAATAGACAGGCTCTCTTCCTGCTTCAGCTGGCGAGCCTCTCCTGTGGAGTTCTTCCAGACCCTCCACCGGAGTCATCGGCTTCACAGCTTGCCCTGCGGATTTTGGGCTCTGCATTCCTGCAGTCACGTGAGACACTTTTATAAATTTTATATTTCTGAGTGTTCCCTGTTGATTCTGTTTCTCTAGAAAGCCCTACCTAATACACTTTATGATCCTGCAACCTCACAGTTAAGTATATACTTGGAGAAATGGAGAGAGTGGACCCAAATAGACATTTGCACATTGGTGTTTATGGGGGAAGGGGGACAAGAATGAACATTTACACACTGGGTTTTATGGCTGCAGTGCTCATGATTTGCATTGGATGGAGGTAGCCTAAGGGAATATTGACTGAGGTGGAGATGTGGTGTATATGTACAATTGACTTTCGGCTGCAAGAAGGAATGAAGTTGTAAGGCATGCAAACAGGTGAATGAACCTTGAGGACAGTATGTTGAGTGAGATAAGCCAAGAAATGAAAAGACAAATATGATTTCTAACTAATATGAACTGACTAAAATATGCAAGCTCTGAGAATTGAATTTGACAGCATAGATTATCAGGTAAAGGCTTACTATAAAAGTTTCTAGATTGTAAGCCTTTATAGCAGTCACATCTACTCTGGAAACTGTTATTTCCAAATTCTGAGATACTGAACTCTCTGTGTGTTACCTGGTCATTTCCTGGAACTTTGGGTATCTGTGTGACACCTGAGACTCATAGTAGAGTTTTGCAGCTATGAAAGTCAGCATTATTCTATACAGCAACTCTTAAAAACACTGAATACCTGATCTAATTTCAATTAGAGTTATGGATGGAGTTGATGAGGGTAGGGCTAAGGTAAATCAGACTAAAGGGTAAAGGATGATATGGACTGTATTTTTAAACTTCAGTTTCTGTGTGAGACCAAAGGAAGAGATGTTTATTTAGTGCACAATTTATATTTTCAGTAGGACATTATTTAATTTAACTAGTATGGTTAGCTTATTTGAACACCATAATTATGTGGAACCTTGAATAGGGCATGAGATCTTGTTGATTTATACAGGTTGCTATAATCTGGGCAGGAGGTTAGAAAGTTTTTGCAAAGTTCTCTTAATGGATTGGGGAAAAAGGTGGAAATATTAAACCTCCCCACGTTGGGAAGACCTGATATTCTCTCATTGGGGACTGCCAATTTGATGGGTCAGGCCCTCAATCTTGGAGCTTGCCTTTAAGAAACTTACTCCTGCAAAAGAGAAAATAAGCCTACTTATGATTATGCCTAAGAATCAACCCCAGAGAACCTCTTTTGTTGCCCAGATGTGGCCTTTCTCTCAAAGCTAACTCTGCAGGTGAACTCCCTGACCTCTCCCCTACATGGGACATTTCCAGAGTGTAAATCTCCCTGGAAACATGGGACATGACTCCTGGGGATGAGCTGCCTCTGGCATTATGTGAGTGAGAAAGCTTTCTTGACCAAAAGGAATAAGGGAAATGAAACAAAATTAAGTTTAAGTGGCTGAGAAATTTCATATTGAGTTGAGAGGTCATCCTGGAGGTTATTCTTAGGCAGTATAAAGAAATCATTTTTCAGTTTTTGGTGTATTGGAGTAGTTAGAGGGAAATACTTTAATTGAACTTTAACCCAATAACCTTGATTCTTGAAAAGCTATTACATAACTATATAGCTTTTAAGGTGTGACCACGTGATTGTTAAAATCTTGTGGCGTACACTACTTTTATCCAGTGTATGGACTGATGAGTAAGAAAAAAAAGACAGAAATAAATAAATAATAGGGGGAATGGGGGAGATGGGATGTTTTGGGTGCTCTTTTTTACTTGTATTTGTATTTTTATTCTTTTTTTTTCTTTTGGATAAATGAAAACGTCCAAAAATCAATTGTGATGATGAATGCACACCTATATGATGATACTGTGAAACATCGATTGTACACTTTGGATGATTATATGGTATGGGATATATAGCATATCTTGATAAAACTGCATATAAATAACACCTATTCTCCAGAGACACTTTCAAGTAATTTCAAGTAATGAGTTTCCAACTCATTCTATAAATCAGTATTATCCTGCCATCAACACTGGGCAAAGCTGTCATAACAAAAGAAAACTGTAATACAATATCTCTTATGAATATAAACACAGAAATCCTCAACAAAATACTGGAAAATCAAATTCACTGTAAAGAAAGTATTTTGCACCATGATGAAGTGGGGTTTATCCAAGGAACGTAAGATTTACATATAAAAATCTAGAATATGGAGCACCTAGAGGTCACATACACGGCTGTTGGATATATGAAACAGTACAAACACTTTTGAAAAATATTTTGGCAGTTTCACAAATGCTATTCATGCTATTCTACTATATTTAGTTAGGGTTCTCTAGAGAAACAGAATCAACAGGAAATATTCCTAAATATAAAATTTATAAAAGTGTCTCACATAACCGTGGGAATGTAGAGTCCAAAATCTGTAGGGCAGGATGTGAATTTGATGATTCTGATGGAGGGTCTGGGTGAACTCTCTTCTGAATCCTCCTTAAAAAGCTTCCAGTGATTAGATCAAGCATCACTCATTAAAGAAGACACTCCCCTTGGTTGATTACAAATGGAATCAGCTGTGTATGTAGCCTTTATGATCATGATTTAATTCTATGAAATGTCCTCATAACAAAAGACAGGGCCAGCACCTGCCCAACCAGCCAAACAGGTACCACCACCTGGCCAAATGACACATGAACCTGACCATGACACCTACCATATGACCCATCCATTCCAGGCCTAAGTATTTACTCAAGAGAAATGAAAACATATGTTCATACAAAGAAATGCACATTAAGTTCCATAGCAGTTTATATGTAATAATCCCAATATAGAAACAACCCCAAAATCTATCATTATGGATATAGTGGCATAGCCATACAATGGAATACTACTCAGCAAGAATAGTGAATATTCGTACACACAGGGATGAATCTCAAAATAATTTGAGTGAAAGGAGTCAGACAGAAGTGAATACATAGTGTATGATTTCATTTATATGAAATTATAGAAAATGAAAACACATCTACAGTGACAGAACACAGATCAGTACTTGTCTGGAGATGTGATGGAGTAGGACAGAAAACAAGAAAGAAAGGATTACAAAGGGACATGAGAAAAGTTGGGGGGTATTATATATGTTTATTAACTTAATAATGGACAAGATTTCACAGTGCATACATATATTAAAAATCATTATATTATATGATGAGTCTAATCTCTCCTAACTCAATTATCTGCAAGCCTGCATGGGTAAACTGAGACTTTATTGCTATTTCATTTGAACCAAATCAATTAAAAATATATACATGCCCAGTTCTACTTGTTATGGTTTGAGCCATGTCTCCCACATACACATGTTCAAGTTCTAGCCCCACCCCATTCCTGTGGATGTGAACCCATTTATAAATAGGATCTTTGAAGATGTAATTAGTCGAGGTGTGACCAAATTTAATCCAATATGACTGGAGTCTTTGTATGCAGAATAAAACTGGACCCAGTGAGTAGAAAGACACAGACAAAGACAGAAAGCATGTGATATAGGCAGAAATTAAGTTATGGATTCTTGGCAAGCCACTACCAGAACGCTACAGACTTCAGAGGAAGCATGATCCTAACAAAACCTTGATTTTGGACTTCTAGTCTCAAAACTGTGAGACAATAAATTCCTAGTGTTTAAGCCAACTAATATTTTGTACTTTGTTACAGCACCCCTGGCAAATTAAGACATTACTTCACCATTTTCTTTCAATCATTCTTATTCAACAATTTTCAAATATTCATCAAGAGACATAGAAACTTCTCCTTTACCCCTCCCTTTTTCACCAGCATTAAGCTCAGATATTCTAATTATCAATATGCTACTGATGTGACTCAGGACTATTCTATAAAAATTTTTATTAGTCAAGTGTCTCCAAAAATAGAATGAATTGTGTGCATTTGTGTATGTGTATGTATATGTAGAGATTTAATTTGAGGAAATGGCTCACATGATTGTGGAAGCTGGTAAAGCCAAAATACATAGGCTGAGTAGCAGTCTGGAAATTTTAGTAAGAGTTGACATTGAACTTTTGACCCTAAACTCTTTTAAGTCCTTTGCTCTTAAGGCCTCCCACTGATTGGATGAGGTCAACCCAAATTACTCAAGCTGTGTCCTTTAATTAAAGACAACTGATTGAAGATGCTAATAACTTTTACAGGATGCCTCCCCCCCATCACGTAGGTCATTGTTGGACCATGCAACTGGACACTATATCCTAGCCAAGTTGACACATAAAACTATGACAAAGGGCTATTGTAAGAATATGTAATATAAATCTTTGCCTAGAAATGATGTTATCACCTATTTTGGGAGTGTTTCCATTTGCCAAAGTTGCCAGAATTCAATACACCAGAGATTTACTGGCTTCCACAAAAGGAACCTATTTAGTCACAAATTTACAGTTCTTCAGAGGAAAGTTCTTCTGGTTTTCTCTGTTTTATGGGAAGGCATATGGTTAATGTCCTCTGGGCTTCTCTCCTGGCCTCTGGGTTCTAATGGCTCTCCAAGGGGTGATTCCTTTTGCATCATCAAACAACTGAGTCTGAGTTCTGAATGTTGAGATGATGTATGCTGAGCTGCTGAGCTCTCTTCTGATCTCTCCTTTTTAAGCCTCCAGCTAATTAAATTAAACATCACTCATTGTGGAAGACACTCCCCTTGGTCAAATGCAGATGCAATCAGCCGTAGACGAATTTCACATGCTGATGATTTAATTCCACAGCCAGAAAATGATGGAGCATCATCATCTGGCCAAGTTGACACCTGAACCTATTGCACATTCATCCCCTGACAACTTGGCAACTATAAACATCCCCTTAAACCATACTTAATCTCTAAATATAAAATAATAACTGACATATATTTTTGCCTAACAATGATCATCTGTCCTACAAATAATGCACTAAATCTTTCCATATACAAAATACATTCATTTCATCATAACATCACAAAATCCATAAATCATTTCAGTAAAAATACAAATACAATACCAACTCAAAAAATAGTACAATATATCATCAAAGGCATTTAAGGCATGGTCTGTCCTAAAGCAAAATTCTTCTCTGGCTCTAGACTTGTGAATTTAGAGCAAGTTGTCTGCTTCCAATATAAAAAGAAAGAAAAGTCATAAGATAAGCATTGACATAGGGAGAAATTACAGGGAAAGCAGGGGTCACCAGTTCTAAACAATTCTGAAAACCTGCAGGACAAAGTGCTTTAGATTTCAAAATCTGAAAGTCATTCAGGGCTTTAGAAAGCAGCAGTCCTACTCTTTCCAAGGACTTATGCAGCTCTCTCCAAACACTGGGGTGGTTGCAATCCTGGGGGATATTGGGGAGACCACCTTTGTCTTGGCTCCACCCTCTCCAAGCTTCAGGGCAGCACCCAGGATCTCTGCCATCTTTGGGGCACATGCTCAACCCCTCCAGAACTATGGGGTGGCAGCCAGGCTTCCCCCTAATCCCCAGTTTATGCACTCCATCCTCTCCAATGCCTGGGGTGGCACAACTCTTCCTGCACAATGTAAGCACCCCCCCCTCCCCGCTTCTGGAGCATACTCACCCTCTTCACAAACATGGGTGGTTCTGTTTTGCTGGCTGGAGATTTCTTGGCTTTAGACCTTAGCTTATACAGTTCTCTCTCTAAAGTTATTTTTCCTCTAATTTGTCACTTCCTGTCCCTTTTAGTCCAGATTGATAGTGGTTCCGTTTATACAGATCCCACAACCTCTTGTTGGTTTTCTATGCAGTATGCTGGAATTATGCCCATCCAACAAAGAACTTTCCACAAATCCTTTCTGGATAACTCCATCTCAAATCCTCACTTGTCCTACAATGGCTGACTGCATTCATGTTGGTTAAATCCTCATGTGGGGCACTACTCTCTGGGTCTCACTTTCTGGAAACCTAGAATTTTCCAGATATCAATTTCTGGTTTCTTTGTACCCAAGAGTTCAGTGTTCAAGTTGTCACTTTCCTGTCACATTTTACTATAACCTTCAAGGAGCAGCCAGACTGCATTTTCCACATTTGGTTTGGAAATTTTTTTCTGTTAAATATCCAACTTCATTACTCTCAAATTCTGCCTCCCATCTACAAAGAATGCCATCCTTCCACTTAAGAATGACACATTCATAATTTCTGTCTAAAGCTTCATCGGAGGTATCTTTAGAGTCTATATTTCTACCAACAGACCCTTCAAAGGCATTCTAGGTCTTCACCATCAAGCTTCTCACAACTCCACCAGAATCATCCTCATAATTCATGTAACAAGCTTTTCCAATATGTTTGGCATTTGCAAACCATACCAAAACTCCAGTTCTCTAGTACCAAAATCTGTTTTAGTTTGCCAAAGCTGCCAGAATGCAACACACCAGAGATGGACTTACTTCCACAAAGGGGATCTATTTATTCACAAATTTACAGTTCTTCAGAGGAAAGACAACCAGCTTTCCTCTGGCTTTCTCTGTCTAATGGGAAGGCACATGGTGGAAGTCTGCTGGGCTTCTCTCTGGGTCTCTGGGTTCCAATGGTTTTTCCAGGGGTGATTTCTCTGTACATTTCCAAACATCTGGATCTGAGCTCTGAGTGCTGAGATGAGGTATGCTGAGTTGCTGAGCTCTCTTCTGACCTCTCTTTTTTTTTTCTTGTATGCTGTATGGTGAGGTCATATTTCATTGTTCACATTGCAGCACCATTTGTTGAATGTTTTGGTTTTTTTCCTTTTCTTTCTTTTTTTTTTTTTTTTTTTTTTTTTTTTTTTTTTTTTTTTTTTTTTTTTTTGCTTGTTTGTTTGTTTTGGGGGAAGTGCATGGACCAGGAATGAACTTGGGCCTCTGGTAGGGCAGGCAAGAATTCTACCACTGAACTACCCTTGCACCCCCTGACCTCTATCTTTTAAGTCTCCAGATAATTAAATTAAATGCCACACATTGCATAAAGCACTCTTCTTAGCCAAATGCAGATGTAATCAGCCACAGATGAATTTCAAATGCTGATGATTTAAGTCCACAGCAACAAAACAATGGGGCACTATCACTTGACCAAGTTGACATCTGAACCTATCACAGGGAGGCTTTTCCTTTTTATTACAAGCTGATTACCTACATTTTCTAGGGAAAGCTCTTTTCTGAGAGCCAAAATATCTATGTAAAGCATCCTTACGAACTGAAAACACAGATTTAATCCCCTTCACAGACATGAGAATTTATTTTGTGTTATTAAGTGTGAGATGTAAGCCTGGCACACTTTGCATGTCAACAAGGATTAGATTTTGTTATTTATTATTGGAGATTCTCTATACCCAACCCTCATAGGGAAAATCTTGAATACCAAAGATCTGCTGCTTTGGTAGTATAAACTTCCTGAAAATTCAGATGGGGCTAAACTTTAGCTACTCTCTTAATCCCCTTTTCTAGGCTGAGTGTTTTATAGAAAGTACTTCTAAGGCCTATTATTTTTGTGGCTGTACTTCTCAAACTTTCTTGGAGTGGCTTTGTTTTCACTGGAGAACAGTTTTCATTTTAAGCTACTTCTCTTCTTAAAGCTGCATGCTGCTGTGGTTTGTCTTACATTTGCAGCCATGCTGTTAGCAGCTATGTCAGAGAGTTGGAGTTTCCAAAGCTATGTGCTGCTAAAGCACTCTTCCACATTCTATGTTTATAAATGCTCTCCTTCAGCTTGTATGCTGCAATTATGTTGTTCTCATGGTTTCATTCATATTTCCTATATGATTGACCTGGTTGATGCTGCTGTTTTCAATAAAATAGGGTAGTTTACATAAAATACATCATCAGATTGACTTGCTACTTTAATCCATATTGCAGCCATCAAAATAAAAATATTTCTGAACCCCAGAGGAAATCAACAAATGTACAAAAGCAAAGCAAAGTAAAAAAGAAGCACATTATATCTCTCCTAATTCTTTTTACTTGAAAACAAAGAAAAAGAAGTCATAACTTTGCTAGTCTTTGTCACTCCATTGCCATAACTGAATCTCTCCCTGGAGAGTCATACACTCCCATTTGAGAAACACTGCTAGAGGCAACTGTTACATTTCTTTATCTGACTCAAATAAAGAAAAATCAGCCATTTTGACTTTGTAGTTTCAGGAAGATGCTTTGCTTATCACTCCTTCAATCCTTTGCAATTGAAATGACCACTCACAAGCATGTGTCCTTTTTTCACCTCTTTACATCCTTCTTTTTGTTCAAGAATCAATTCAAATATCAACTCCCCAGAGCATTTTTCCTTATCCCAGCCTCCTGTCCTCCCCATGCACACACAAACACATACACATACACATCCAATCTCACCCCCCCACAAATACAACACACAAAATTTATATTGGATACCCCATTGCTGTGACCCAGTCTGACATGCTATATAAATAATAACTCAACCCTCAGAAAGCCTTAAACACACACATCTCTACCATATATCTTCTGCACACAGCCTAAAATCCTTAGTGGGAAAATTCTGAATCATGTGGCTTTAACAGACTTTCTTTCAACCAATCATATAATTAGACTAGAGGACCAAGGCAGCAAACACATAGGATTTTCAGGAATCTTTGATATTTCCAATGTAAAAAGGTTAGATAGGACCATGAGACTTTTGTTTACAATTTTATATATGAGAAATAATTGAGGGGTGAAGTCATTAGCACAGCTTGCTCCAAAGGCCTATTATGTTACAAAGCAGGGCCAGAGGGACGTCAATGGGCTTCTATAAGCCAAAGTTTTGACATAGAAGCTTACTTAAATATAAAGAGGATAATGGCCCAAATGCACAGAAAGAAGCAGAAAAAAGTTATGAGTACATGCGGCTCATATTGGAGAGGTGGAGATAGAGAAGGCAGTCAATTTCTCTGAAATTCCAAATGCAGTTCTGGGACATGTAAATGCCAATTGCTTGAGACATATGAAGCAAGGTATGCCAGTTTGAAACTACTATGTACCCCAGAAAAGCCATGTTTTAATCCTGATCCAATCTTGTGGGGCCAGACCTATTGCTTAGCATGCTAAACTTTGATTGGATTGTTTCCATGGAGATTGACCCACCTAATTGTGGATGTTAACTTTTGATTAGACTGCTTCCATATGTGTCATGCCCAGTTGTGGGTGTGACCTTTTAATTAGGTGGGAATGTGACTCCACCCATTCAGGGTGGGTCTTGGTTAGGTTACTGTTGTCCTTTAAAGGGGGAAATAATTTGGAGGAAGCTTAGATGCTTGGAGTGGAGTGCTGACAGAGAGAACAGATGCACAGGAGACCCAGACATTTGGAGATGTAGAAAGTTAATGCCCCTGGGGAAGCTGTTTGAAACCAGAAGCCAAAGACCCCAGCAGATGCCAGCCACATGCCTTCCCAGTTGACAGAGGTGTTCTAGATCTATCAACCTTTCTTGAGTTAAGGTATTCCTCTGGATGCCCTAGTTTGGACATTTTTCGACCTTAAAATTGTAAATTTTCAGCTTAATAAATTTGCCACATGCCTTCCCAGTTGACAGAGGTGTTCTAGATCTATCAACCTTTCTTGAGTTAAGGTATTCCTCTGGATGCCCTAGTTTGGACATTTTTTGACCTTAAAATTGTAAATTTTCAGCTTAATAAATTCTCTTTATAAAATCTGTTCCATTTCTGGTATATTGCATTCCAGCAGCTTTAGCAAACTGATACACAAGGCTCTCTTCCTTACTCTCTTTAAGTACTTGTCTAAAATTCTACATATATGTTGTTGACAGCATTTTTCCTGCTCTATTGCTTACTTGCTAGCCTGTGCCCCCCAGAGGACTATTAACTTTGTGAGAAAGGGATCTCAACCATTCTAACTTTATCTATCAACATAGTGGATTCTCAATAAGCATTGGACCCCATGTCAAATGCAAAAATGTCAGGATGAACTAAAAGTTGCAATTCTACCTCCCTCTGTTGGTAGGCTTTTCAGAATATGAAAAGTTGAACTTATTGACTGTTAAGAAGATTCATATCCTTAAGGCATTGTGTCATATCTAGCTCATACAACAATTTATGGTCTCCCTTTCCCAATTTCCCAGATGCCGTTAAATACCATATCTGTTTGATTCTCCCTATCTCTCACACTGTATAATTTCTCAGCCCTTGTGGTAGTTAGATTCAGTTGTCAACCTGGCCAGGTGAAGGCACCTAGTTCTGTTGCTGTGGACATGAGTCAATGGTTTTCGTGAACCTCATCTGTTGCTGATTACATCTGCAGTCAGCTAGGAGGTGTGCCTGTTGCAATGAATGATGTTTGACTTAGTTAGCTGGTGCTGAAATGAGAGAGTGCAACATAGCACAGCCCAAGCAGCTCAGCATACCTCATCTCAGCACTCGCAGCTCAGCCCAGGCCTTTGGAGTTGCAGAAAGGAATCACCCCAGGGAAAGTTGTTGGAACCCAGAGGCCTGGAGAGAAGGGCAGCAGAGATCACCCTGTTCCTTCCCACATAAGAAAGAACCTCTGATGAAAGTTAGCTACCTTTCCTCTGAAGAACTAATGAAATAAATCCCCTTTTATTAAAAGCCAATCCATCTCTGATGTGTTGCATTCTGGCAGCTAGCAAACTAGAACAGCCCCATTCCCCACCAAGGACTCTGTTCTACTTCAGGGCACTATTTTTGCTCAGCTCAAGTACCATTAGCTTCTCCTCACAATTCTTCCTGTTTCAGTTTTGACATATTATGGTTAACTGTCCCATTCTGACACTAAAAGTTTCTAAATATACATCTAATCATTTCACTCCGGTACATAAATATCTTGCAAGGCTCAGCAACTCCCTCCCCACCCACCTTTTTTAATAATAAAATCTTACTTTACATTACACACAAGATCTTTCATTACTTGACACTGTTGTCCTCATCTTTTTGTCCTTATCCTTTCTGCCTTCCTTCTTCTCTGATATTCTCCAACTGGTTCCTTGGACACACTGTGTTATTTCACCTATGGAACACCAAGCCAGCTATTTCCTTGGCTTGGAAATTTCCCTACCATAAAATCCAATTCTCCTAAAATTCACATCATACCACCTCTCACTGGAGTAATGCTTAATCTTCAAAGATCAGCTCAGATAGTCCTTCCTCTAATATTTCAGTCACTCTCTTCTCTACCAAGGTTATGTCAGGTTCAGCTCCTGCATGTTCCTGTAGCCCCCTGTATTTACTTTACCATACTTGGTCACATCACCCACCCACTACACTAACTCTTTTCATCCAGTGACTTCACATAGGTCCCAACTGTAGCATCTGATGCAAAATGTAAGCACATAACAGGCAATCATTAAATATTTTGTAAATGAATAAAGTATATGACAGGGATTTATTTCTGTGAAGAATAAGACAGGTATGCATCCTGGAAGGATAGACTAGAATAGACTGGAATAGAATAGAAAACAGACAAGTGGTAAGAATTTGGAGTTTTGTGTGAAGCAGAAGGCAAAATAACAGTCCTGTGCCTGAATTTGTCTCTAGGAGTACAGTGGTACAGTAAGGGAGGATGGGGGAGAGGGAGGCTTATCTGTTCTAAAATGGTGATTCCAGCTTCAGGCTAATGTCATTTAATGAAGGGGTTAGCAGATGAACTGCATCTAAAGAAAGACCTTGTTGGGTTTCAAAGTTTGCATGTAAATCCAAAGGAGGGAAGGACAGAATGTTTTCTGAGTATTCAAAAGATCCATTTTCACAAGCATCTTTGCCTTA
>PVIY010050373.1:0-16239 GCA_004026745.1 Myrmecophaga tridactyla
CTCCGTCCATTTCCAAACGGTTAAGTTCACCCTCGTTAAACATTCGGCACATATTAAGCACCCACTCCCCATTCTTTAGCCTCATTCTATATCCTGGTAGCCTGTATCCTAGATTATGTGTCTGTGAGTTTACACATTGCAGTTAGTTCATGTCAGTGAGCACACACAGCATCTGCCCTTCTCTGTCTGACTTATTTCACTCCACGGTGTTCTCAGGGGCCTCCATGCCGTGGGCAGGGGGCTTTGAACCCGCGTCTGAGGACGTTAGAGCCTTTGCCGTAGGGACTTCACCCGGCAGCCAGCGGTTCATCAGGATGCAGAGGGAGCAGCTGCCAAGGCTCCCAGGGAGAAGCAAATGCACTCCCCCCTCCCTTGTATCACCCCATTCCCTGTTTCATCTAACGCACCCCAAGCTGCACTTCGTCCACTGAGTACCTTAGAATTCCAAGCCAGCAAAGACAGGGGCGACAGCGCAGACGTGCCTGGCCGTCGGGGGAGCTGTGGGCAGAGGCGGGGGGTGGGGGGTGCAGGCCGGCAGGACCTGTCTGGCCACCTGTCTCCTGCCATCCTGGGTGCAGAGAGGCTGATGGCATCTGGCCCACTAGAGGTCTCCTCCTGTCACGGCCAACTCACTTCAGTTTCTTGGCAGGGTGAGAGAAAAGGAGACCCCTGATCTAATGAAATGTTCCAGCAAGAGGATAAATTAACTTCCCCTCCATCTTGTCCAAACTCTTTATTGTAAACTATTCAGTCAATTGGAGCTGACAGTGTCAGCTTGGCAGGGGCCAGCAGCCTCCGGAGTCTGGGAGAAAGTGCTGGATGCCGTGGAACTCTTCCCAACGGGGTTGGCTCCTCTTCCTCCTTTCTTATTTTGAAAGGCAAATGTTGGTAAATTGGTAATACTAATTAAAATGGGGTGGCTCCAGGGGTGCAGGAGTAGTTCAGTGATAGAATTCTCGCCTGCCATGCCGGAGACCGGAGTTCAATTCCCAGTCCATGCACTTCCCCAAAAACAAAACAAATAAGCAAAACAAGCAAAAAAATTCAACAAGTGATGCTACAATAATGAGATACTCACATGGAAAAATAATGAAATGTGACCCTGCCATATAGCATACAAAATAATAATAATAATAATAGGGCAGGTCCTTGTTTGTGCCTCCTGTGGCAGACCCACATTGCCCAGGAAGCATTTAGCTCTTGACCAGGCCCTATCAGGATAGCCATGAAGGAGGGCAGGTGCAGTGGGAACACTGTTGTGCAGGCACAACTGAGGGCTGAGGACCAGCAAGAGTGACTGCCTCACATGCAAAATTTAAGGAGCCGCCCACTCACCAGCAAAAGGAGCACCTCCTTACCTGTGGGGGCAGGCACCTGGCTTGCCTCGCCCTAGCGCTGCTCCCATAAAAGTCCGGGAATTGGATGACCAAGATGCTGGAATGACCTTGGTGCCAAACGCAGCCCTGGGCCTGCTAGTTGGTGGCCACCTTGGCTGACTCGCCAGGACACAGCCAGTTCTCAGATGCTAGTGCATGGGTAGGCATGTGGAGGGGCTCCTGGAGCCTTTGGAGTACCTGCCGGGGGTCTGGTTCAGCAAGGCAGGAGGACCCTGGGAACTGCATTTCCACGTCAGCCCCTGGGGTTCCTGAGCTACACTAAGAGAAGCACTGAATGGTGGCGTTGGAATAACCATCTCCTCAATTAACAGCTTTTAAGCTTTATTAAGGTGTAACTTTCACGTCATAAAATTCACCCATTTAAGTGTTCGATGATTTTTAATAAATTTACAGAGTTGTGCAACCATCAGCATAATCCAACTTTAGAACATTTCATCAGCCCTGGAAAGAGCCCTGGAAAGAGCTCTCATGCCCACTTGCAGGCTTTCCCAGCCCTAGGTGTCTCCTCAAGTTCTTACAATAAAAAAAAAAGAACATTGCAGAGAGTTCATGTGCACATATTTGGGGACAGGCCCAGGTGCATCTATCTTTATATGGACTGCCAAGAATTGCTGCCACTTTTAAAACAGGGACCAATAAAGCATTTGCTTTTCTGTTGTTTTCTTTGGACCCTACTTCTATTCAAGAAGAAAAAGTATACCTTGTTTGGGTCAAAGGCAAAGACCCACCTCCCCATGTCCTTTGCCACTCTCTCGAGTACCATTCCTTTATGACCTAGATGGATTCCCAGTGGATCTTACAGGGGAAGCTTTAATCATACTTACTTACATGGGCCTCTTCCAAGACCTTGCGAGGATTACTCCCCATATGTTCATCTGGACAAACATTTTCCTAACATTCCCAAGATATTTTGACTGGCATTGATTAAGACTGTTCTGTCTTTCCACTGCAGCTTCCCCTCCAGTGAAATGACTGCTGACATGCCAGCCTAGGAGTCGCCTCCAGGAATACTCCCCACACCCAGCCCCTCACCCTGGTTGACTACACCAGCTCACATATCATTGGGACACAGCATGGCAAAGCCAGAGTTGACAGGGTGACAACCGACATCCGCCACAATGCCAACACCAGAAGTGCAGGGCTACTGGAGGAGAAACACAAGCATCCACAAGCTAGCCTGTGGAAAACTCTTCCTAATCTTACTGCTTGTATATGAAAGCAACTCAATAAAAGACTTCCCAAATTTGACAAATAATCCCAAAAGTGTATAAATTTATAAATGACGTTAATGAAAGCACAGTGAGGCTTTCCATAATCCACGTGGGGGGTGTTCCTGCCTAAGCCTGGGCTCTGGTGTCTGCTGCCTGTGGGGCCCCTCCCTCCCCCAGGCTCTGCAGTGAGCCCTTGGAGGGGTGCAGCCTCTCTGCCCCTGTTAGGTGTCCAGGAGAGGTGGGGAGGGGCAAGGCTAGGTGGCGTATATGCCTGCGCAGACAAAGAGACAAGGACAATTAAATGCAGTACAGGATCTGGACTGGATCTAATAATGGAAGAGGAAAAGCCCAAAAGGACATTACTGGGAGAATTGGAAAAAAATGGAGTGTAGGCTGGTTGCTTTGTATCAACTTTAAAGCACTTGAATTTGGTAACTGCACTTAGTAAAGTTCCAAAAGTGAATACCCTTATTCTTAGAAATGTAAGTGAAAGAACTAACTGTTCAGGCAGCATGCTGTATGCCACCTACTCTCAGATGTTTAGAAATTAGATGGATAAGTAGATAAATGACATAAATATAGACTGGATGATATAACAAATGTGGCAAAATGTTAAAAGTTGATAAATCTGGGTAAGTGGGTAGCGGGAGATTGGAGTTCTCTGTATTGGTTTGATCTTATTTTTTTTTAACTTATTGTAAGCTTGAAATTATTTCAAAATAGTTTTTCTAAAAAGGCACTGTGTGAGGGGAAAGGAAACTTTCTAGGTCTTAATAGTAAAAAACCAAATGTGATCAATTTGATTAAAGTCTGCACTGAGCTTTAGCAACTCATACCATTTCCTCATTTCTAAACTGATTCTCTTCACCGATTATTGTGACTCAAACGATTAGCCCTAACATGAAAGTGCCCTGTGACTGTGCAGCTGCACATCCACAGTGGTTAGTGGTTTCCCCTCGTTATTATTAATAGTGTAGAGTGGTGCTCGTTAGCTCTCGGTTTCTGGCACATTATAATCACCCAACTGACCGTGGAAATTACTGAACTCCGTGTGAGTTGCAGATGTCGTCATGAGTGGAAAGGTGTTTTTAAATAAAAGCTTACTAAGTTCTGCCTTTAAAAAAATAAATATACATATATGAATTCTCCCCTCTCTGCTTATGCCTGCCAAACCTCTTCTCCCTAGGCTTACCCCTAAGTGTGTCCCTTGGCTTGCTGGTGTTTGCCGAGCTCATCACATCCCACCATCTTCCAGCCACAGGGGCCTTCAGGGACCCTCAGACACCCCCTGCACCAGCCTTCTGGCACAGGGACCTCCCTCTCCAATTCCCACAGCCCAGTTCCAAGGCAACGGAAGGGGAGTGGTGCAAACAGCTGCTACCCCTGCCACCACTGCCTCAAGCCCAGCACGGACTGTCCCATGTCCTCTTTCTGTTGCGGTGTCGTCTGTTGACCCATCTCTCCACGTGCCATTGCTTCTTCTGTTTCAGGGAATGAATCATCTGGAATTGGCACAAGTGCCCTCCAGTCTCGCAGCAGCTACCCCTGCCATTAGAGAGGAAGTGGCTGCCGCCTCCTTCTCCACAATTACTTGTGCTCAGAGGTCAAGACTGACAAGTGCAATGGAAAACCATTTGCTTTCGCGGTGTCAGCACACTTTTTGTAGATAATTATATAATTTTTCAAGTATTCCTGGAGATTCACTTCAGCAGCCCAATCTTATGAGTGAACTTTGACAATGGAAAATTATGGATAACTTCTGTTAGCTTGGGCGCCTTTTCTATAGTCATAAGAAATAATTATTAATAAATGGAGGAAGTTGTGCTAGTGATTTCAGTCAATAAATAAACTCCATTTTTAAAATACTCGCAATAGAGATCTAAAGCAGAAAGATGCAAGAAAAAGACTTCTTGTGGTCTTAATTTTTTGTTTCAGGCTTACCTTGAGGTGAAATATCATTCTCAATTTAATTAAAATCAGAATAACTGGCCACGGGGCTGTATTCCTGGCAGCAATCCCAAATGCCAAGGAGCTTGTGAATTTCTCTAACGAGAGAAGAGTAGAGCTCACCCATGGGTTTTAACAAGTACCCCCCTCTGTCCCCAGCCAGCCGCCTCCACTTTGCAAATCCTGTGAAAGGTTTGGTGCAACACCCACAACGGAAAGGAAGGAAAAAGAAAACACACAGTGTCTTCAACAAAGACTGCCCACTGTTTCTGTGGGACTCAAACAATCAGGCACATTTGGACCCCAAAACTTATGGACCCCGGAGGCAAAAAAACACCCTTCTGTCTTTGGGCTGGCGGTACACTGAAATGAAAACGCATGTGCTCCTTCCTTCCTTCACGCCCTATTTACAGAGGCCTCGCCGTGTGCCTGCTGTGGAATGGGTGTACCAGCTCAGCATGGTGTTCGGGGCCCCATGCCTTCATAGAGCCCATCCACCCGTGGGCTTAGAGTGGGGACCACAATGGAGTGAAAAGATCAGTATCTTAACCTGTGGTCCCCCAGAAGCAAATTCTCAGACAAGGCTTCAAATGGGAGTGTGCACTGGGAGGGGTCCCAGGACCCACCTGTACGGGAAAGGGGAAGTAATCAGCTACCACGCTGGCAGCTGGAGCTCATTCATGCTGAGGAACTCCAGGGGCCAGGGTGGATCAGGCACCATGGTGCCGTCCTGCCCCGAGAGAGGGAGATGAGGTATTGATACCCCGACTCCCAAGGCCCATTGATGGCGGGTGCTGCTGGGTGGCATGAATTCCCTGGCTCTGTGGCCTGCTGTAGGACTGAAGGACAGAGAAAGGCCACAGAGGAAGAGTTGTCAACCACCACTGTGCCCAGCATGGAGGGGTAGAGCTGCAGCATCTGTCACCATCACCACAGTGGACCCGGGTTTGGGAGGGCACAATGAGAATTCAGAGCAGGGGCTCCTCCCTCATCCTAAGCCAGGGAAGATGAGGCAGAGCTACCCAGAGCAGGAGAGAAGGGGATGTTGCCAGGGGCTGGAGGGCAGACAGAGGAGGCTGATGCAGGGAACTGCAGGAGTGTGGACTCACTCAGGCAGAGGTGAAAGCAGAGGAAGGGGAGAGAAGATGCTAGGTGGTAACCTGGAAGAGACAGGGGCTGGGGCATTTGGCCAACCGGGGGTCCCAGTGGGAAGTTTTAAGTGAGGGTGTGTCATGGCCGTCCACAGCCTTTGGAAAATGATTGTATGTTTAGGGTTGACCAGATAGATGAGTGGTTGGTTTCAGCAACTTGGGAAGAATGTCTGAGCTAGGAATGGCAGTGGGACTGTGGAGAGGGGGACGTGGAGGAGAGAAGACCAGGCAGCTGCAGTAGCTGTGCCATTTTCAGAGCTGGGAAATACACTAGTCTGGACTTGCGACAACAGAACCCAGCACGTGGTGGGCAGGAGACAGATAAGGCCAGCAGCCAACCCCAGCCGTGGACTTGGCTTGGGAAGGTCTGCAGAATCCCATGCGTCCACCTTCTCCCCAGTACCCCACTCTGTCCCAAGCTGGTAGAAGATGTGACCAGAAGTCTTTCCCCACTTCCTCAAGAAACTGCCTTCTGATGCAGAGGCTGAGCCACGGACCCAGCATCCAGCATCCCTGCCTTCGGCACCTCCAAGGCAGCCCCCAGCTCACTCCATGCCACACTCGCCTCCCCAACCCCAGTCTTATTTTCAAAAGCATGCTGGGGCTGCCCCAGGTGTGGCAATTTGGTGATTCTGAGAGTCAAACAAGGTGTACCAGTTTGAAACTGTCATGTACTCCAGAAAAGCCAAGTTCTTTAATCCTCATTCAGTGTTGCTGGGTGGAATCTTTTTTTTGTCTCCATGGAGATGTGACCCACCCAATTGTGGGTGGTAACTTTTGATTAGTTGTTTTCCGTGGAGATGTGTCTCCACCCATGCAAGGTGGGGTTTCTCACTGGAGCCCTGGTAGAGGGAGCCATTTTGGAAAAAGCTTTAGATCCCACACAGACAGAGACCTTTGGAGATGAAGAAGGAAAATGCCCCTAGGAAAGCCTTATGAAATGAGGAGAGAAAGCTAGCAGACATCGCCATGTGCCCTCCCAGCTAGGAAAGAAACCCCGAACGTCGTTGGCCCTTTCTTTGGAGTTAAGATATCTTTCTCTGGATGCCTTAATTGGACATTTTCATGGCTTTAGAACTGTAAACTTGCAACTTAATAAATTCCCTTTTTAAAACCTGTTCCAATTCTGGTATATCACATTCCGGCAGCTTCCAGACTAAAACATGTGGCTTCTGTCCTCAGCGGCTCCATCCTGCAGAAGCTCAAACCAGCCCTTGGTGTAAAACAAGTCGATGCATCCTTTCTGCTCCTTTCTGATGCATCCATCAGGGAGCTCCCCCAGTTTACATCCCAGAGGTGGTCTGCCTGGAAATTGGTAGTTAGTTCACGAGTTTCACAAAACAGCTCCCCTAAGCTGCCAGTGGGGAATAAACGGTGACCCGCAGGCAGCAGCCCCAGGATTGGTGTGCAAGCACCTTCACCCCAGGAGTCAAGCCAGGGTGCGGGCAGCCTACTGGAAGAGTTCATAAAAAGGAAAGAAAGTGGCGCTTTGCTATCCCAGGATCTCTGGATTTTGGAGTATTTCATTTTATTCTTTTCTGCTGCTCCTGATAGTCTATATTTAATAATTATCAGTCCTTGTGAAGGCACTGAGTGAGCAGCTGCTATGCGCTGGGTGCAGCATGTGTGAAAAATATTTTTGATGTTCGGCCCCGGTACCATGGGGCCCTGGGGCTGCAGAGCAAATCCCAGCCATGGGCGCTGCCTGCTGGAATCCAGATTGTGATAGCGATGGAATGCATGGCGGGTGACATGGTGACTCAGAGAGTGGAAGGGAAAAGCCAAACAACCAGGCTCCAGGAAGAACAGAGGCTCATGCAGAGCTGGGCACCCTGGTGGCCAGAAGCGATGAGCACCCCTGCTCCTGCACCCCCTCTGTTTGGGGAGACACTGATTTTGCACTTGGTGAGAGAGTTAACTTGCCCCAGCCCTGCTGTGTCCAGGCAGGCTCAGAACTCACATCTTCACTTCGTCTCAACCTCTGCTTGGCTGCCCCTTCCCGCAGGGGCTTTCCCTGACCCTCTATAAAGTGGCGCAGAGTGAGGGACACGTCACCCTGCTGGCCGCCACAGCCTAGGAGCCCGGTGCACGCCCCACAGGGCAGGGCACTTGCTAGGTGTGTGTTAAGTAGGTGGTTAGAGGGTCCAGTCACGTGTGGGTATGAGAGGGGCTCTGGCTGCACTAGCAGCCACTTTGATATCTGGCAGGCACGGGGAGAAATTTCAGGGGTGGGGAAAGTCTCCCTCGTTGCCATTCAAAATGCAAAAGTAAAAGCCTTATTGAATGCCAGGGAGGGAAGTTTAAAACTGATGACCTGCATGGCTGCCCACAATAGGGGTCAGCGACATGGCCTGCCCTGGTTTTGTCAGCTACACCTGCGCACGGATGCTGTGCCCACTTCCACGCTGTGGTGTGAGGGCCCGGCCGTGCAGGAGGCCCGCCTGGCCTCGGAATAGAGACTGCTGCCCCCGCACGGAGGTGTGTGCTGGGGTCCTGGTGCAAGGTGGCCGTAGGCCAAAGCCACGGCATTAGAGCTGCTAAGTTGCAGGACTTCCAGGCCCGGTTGTGAACGGGCTGTGGAGACAGGGATGGGCCTTCTCCCTAGAGCCTGCTGGGCCTGAGACCCGGAAAGGGTTGCAGGGCTGACGAGGCTGAGGGCTGACACGCCTGGGCCCGGCCACCCTGAGGACACGTCCGCTGCCAAGGATGTGGGCCTGGGTGCCCCCTCCTCAGCCAGAGCCCCTTGGCGTCTTCATGCGCAGGCCAGACCTTTGGCTCTGTCCTGACTCAGTCTGCCATTGGATTCAAACGTCGCCATCTGTGTGACCCAGCATGCTGCCTGCTTGTAGAAAATGCCCCCAAATAAGACTTCCATACTTCATTGTAGTCCCAAAGGCAGTGGTGTGCTGGCGCATGCTTGGCAGCCGGCGTTCTCATCCAGGCCCCCAAGGGTGGACCTGCGAGCTCACCTGCAGCCCTGACAGGGGGTCCACTGGGAAGTCTTCCCCAGGAGATGCGAGGTGGCCACCCCCTTCCCACGAGACCCGGTTAGGGCCTGGCCACCCATTGCTGCGTCGGGGCAACCTGCTGCCCTTTGGGGGCTCACCTGGGCTGAAGAACCGCTCCCTTTTGGGCCACGTGGCTCTGACTTCAAAACCAAGAGCGAGAGTGACTCTCTGCCTGCCTTTCCCCACTGCCGTTGGCCGTGCACCCGACACAGGGCGCGAGTCGGAGGACCCAGGAAGCCGGCCCTTTGGGGACCCGCTTTGCTGGGACCTGCCCTTCATTCCCCCTTGCGATGCTTATTTCCTGTGGACTCGAAAAGGGAACATTGAGAAGGAATTCCACAAATATTTCACATCAGTCTAGCTCTGTGGAGGGGCAGCGTCTTGTTTTAGGCTTTTTTGTTCCTATTTTACCACCCTGCCTTGGTAGGTACCCACTTCTCCATGGTCCCTCCCGACACTGGCTGCCCATTTCAGATTATTGTGACTCTCTGGGGTTTATGGAGAAGCTGAGGGCAAGGTCCCCCATGTAACTCGTTCCAAATGAGAATTACACAATTATTCCGTGAATCAGGAACTGATATCGTACCAGTTGATTATAAGATATTTTTTAAGGAAAAGTAATACCTGGTAGGATATGAATTACATGTGGGTTTATTTTTCTCTACAATTTGTATTTACAGCATCTTTTCATCAATTCAGAGCATTCAAATAAAGATCATCCAGCACACCTAGTGTAATTATTTCCATCAAAGAACACTCACCGCTGCACAAAGCTGGGAGAGCTGTGCTGACTATTTGTTTTGAAGTGGCAGTGAGAAAGAAGCATCTATGGTAACCGCATGCAGGCATTCGAATGCCACTGTAGTTCCTGATAATGGGTCCATTAATGAAATAGCAGTTTGATTTTCAATCACACTTAATGATAGGTTTTGTGTAACCAGCATCCGAATACAACAACATGTTCTTTCCAACAGGCTATCACAAGTGGAGGGCCCGAAGGTGGGGAGGTGGGCAGGGTGCAGGCGGGACAGCCTCGGTGGGCACAGCTCCAAGACAAGCCACGGTAACTCTTCACTTGGCAAGAGCCGTAACTGAAAGTCTTGGTCACTGTGGCCATGGCAACTCAGGTGATTCTGGGGTGTCTGCAATGCTCGTGTTACCCACGGTCTGTACTTTATCCCCCCTTTGATGTAATTTTTTAGGAGACCGAAAGGAAGCTCCAGTGGTGGACCAAATCCAAGCACCATAAGTGACTCTCATGCCTCATGCAATCTAAGCTTTTCTTAAAGTAGAAAGAGGTAAAGAGGAGTGGGTGTTGGCATCCAGGCCTGGCTTGGGCACCCATGAATGGAAACAGGGGTGGATCCTGCTGGGGGCTGGAAGCCTGAGGCATGCCCCAGCCAGGTGAGCCCCTCTGTGGGTCTCTCAGGAGCACAGGTAACTGAGCCAGAAGGAGTCCCTGCAAGTAACTTCACCTGGCGGCAGGGCAAGGGAGAGCCTCGGGGAGTCCTAACTGGCCTCGAGGCCCTGAGCTCCCCTGGCCCTGCCTCCTAACAAGGCGCTGCTCTCTTCTTGTCCTTGAGCCCCCGGGGCCCCTTGTTCCTAGGCCCTTGTCCCAGGCACTCCTTCTTCCCGAGCCTCTGCCCGCACCCACCTGGCAACCTTGCCAACGTTGGATCCCCAGAACCTCTCCACCGAGCCCACTCCACCCAGAACTCTGTTCTTGAGCAAGGACTCAACTTCTGCCTTGGTGCAGTGTCCTGTTTGACCTGGAAACTGCTGGTTTTCCTCTGGCTGGATTGGCAGGTCTGGGTACCTCTCACTCCACACAAGTTCCATGGCCCGCACTGGAGCTTGGCCGTGCCATGAACCCTTTCAGGATGGAAATTAAGTGACCCTGAAAGCTGGACACACTGCAAAGAGTGAAGAAAAAGTTCTCATCTTTTGAATGACATGTATCTTATTTGGGGTCACCTTTTTGCCTTTTACTTAAAAATTGACAGTGCCACCCTTAACCTGTTCTAAGTTTTTACATCTGTGAAGAAGCTTCTCTTAATGTGGACGCCAGCATCATACTCATCCTGTTGGGATTGTCAGAAACCAAAAGCAGGCTGGGCCTCTCAGACGCCCTTCCAGGCAGGCTGGGGCTCTCAGATGCTGTTCCAGGCAGCCTGGGCTCTTGGAGGCCTTTCTTCTCCGTCCAGCTTGGCCAGGGATCAGAGCCCACCTACGAAGGCAGTGACATCTGCCCTAACATGGAGTTCAGTGGTGTCCCCCCCTCCCAGTCTGAGCCTGGAGTCACCGCCAGTGTGGCCCCAAGTGACCTCTTACTGGCCCTATCCAAGCGTCATGGACAAGGACGTTCATTACGGTGTCATTGGTTAGTGTGAGAATTTTAAAGCAGCTGAAACGTTCTACAAAAAGAGCCAGTTATCAAAAACTATGCAACCACCCCCTGATGGGACATGAACTGTTAAGAAGTCCATTCTCAGAGGTGTTTTGCGGATGTTGGAAACGCTCATGGCGTAGAGCAGAAGAACAAAGCAAGATGTGAAATTGTGAAGAAACATGTGACATATGTGCACACTTACCAGATTAGGTGGCAGGAGAAGCTGAGAGGGGGCGGACGGGGGCACTGGCATTGCAGGAGATTTTAATTTCTTCTCAATAATTTCCTACATTTCCAAAAATTTCTATAAATGCAAGAGTGATTTTCAAAATCAGGAAAGAAGTCAAATTTTTCAAGTAAATAAAAAAATCTCACTCTTCAACTCAGTGCCAAAGGGCTTGCCATCAAGAGATTGGAACCTGCCGTGGGCTCACCATGAAAAGCTGGGGACAGATAACTTGTTTGGCCCCAAAATCCACAATCCCAGCTTGGTAATCCTTGTTCAGAATCAGCAAATTTCAAAACCATAGACAAGCCTCTGTGTGCCCGGCTATTCTCCAGATGTACTTCTCGCTTGCCCACCGCAGGCCACGGACCCCAGGCCAGCTCAGCCGCTGCTGCTCGTGGGGAGATGGCTGGGGACCCAAGTGGGCCCGTCATGGAGCCATCCATTGTCTCCCCAAGGGGCCATCTGGGAGCAAGGGGCCAGCTCAGGGGACTGCGGACCCCTCCTCCCACCCTCGCCAGCCTCTAGGAGCAGAAAAACCCACCCAAGGTCCTGCACAGACCCCCTAATCAGAAGCGCCATAGAGGGGTGCAGGGACTTTGAAGTCACACGATGGAGGGCAGAGCCTAGGGTGCTGAGGAGGACCCCGTGAGTGCGCAGACAGACAGGTAAATGGACAGATGATGCCAGCGCTGCCCTTGGGCAGAGGGGCGTGTGCCTGCCTCCCGGGGCACGTGCCGCGCCGAGCCCACAAGGCACCCGGAGAACAGCGGCCAGTGGCCGGGGCAGCTCGTCCCAGTGTGGCGCGAGAACCGGCGGTTAGAAGAAGCGAAGCTGTTGTCAGGTTTCCTGATCGCAGCGTCGCATGTCAGCTTGCCTCAGTCGGCTACTTAATTCTGTATCTTTTGACTGCAATGTCCTTCCTAGAATTCCCACCCAACCTTTTCAAACCTTTCTCTTTATGGGCTGGACAGAAGAACAGACATTTTACAGTCGACATGATGTGAACGCTCCTTCCACCATCTTCCTTCTGTGCAATATTTCCCAGTTATAGCAGACTAATGAAATAATGAAAACCAAGAAGGGAGTGGAGTTGGAGAAAACATGTTTTGAAAATGTACTAATGCCACAACTTAAAATGTTTCTGTGACTCTGATTTAAGACGTATTTATCTATTATGCTTTTCTTATGCATTCTGGTATGTCTTAATAGAGCCACCATCTCACACAAAATCGGGTTCTCTTTGGATTAATATCTTTGAAAATTAAATTGATTTATAACCAATTTTCTCCTCATTTAAACAGTGACCCGTGGGGGTCCCTCAGGGAGCCCCGGGACCCGAGAAATGCTGTGTTGCCAGAATTTCTCAGTGGAGTGCAATCCTCTGCAAACATGTCCATCAGGCGGGGGGCAAGGGGACTCCCGGGTACTAAATACTGCATTTCCAGTTTTGGGTTCCTTCCTCGGTTTTGGAGTTATACACTCTGGGGACGAACAAACACTGTTTGGGTCATTATGAAACATACTCACCTAATTCCTAGGTTTCAAAATTGTTGGTTGGTGCTGATCCTCGCCTGGCCCTGGGCCCACCCTGGCCATGCCGGCTGCAGGGCAGCTGCCTCCACCACGTGTGCAGACCCCAGGCCACCAGGTGAGCCTCAGATGCGTCCAGCCCTCCCCGAAGCCCGGGATGGCAGAAGTGCATCCTTTACGGTCACGTGGAGACATGAGGTAGCTTTAGAAGGTGGGCCCACGGCTGCAGGAAAAAGAGCAAGTTGATCTGGGGGGGTCCCTCCTACCCCCCTGCTGAGAACGCTCATGTTCCTTGCGTCTTGGGTAAAGCCCGCTGGCCATGCGGATGTCATCCTTGGTGGCCAGCGTGGGAGGGAACCGCCTACTTTGGAGCGATCAGAGCCGACCACGCCGGCGGCCCCGTCCCCTCACGCTAGGTGCCAGCCACCGGACCGAGTGGGCTCAGCTCCACCAGCCCCCAAGCACCTTTGCGACATGAACCTCATTACCCCTGATTTTACAAATAAGGAAGTAGAAGCTCAGAGAGAGGCGGCAGCGCGCTCGGCCAGCAGAAGGGGTTCCCATGCATGCTCGATTTGGGGTGCTCCTTCCCTCTGCAGCATCTTAAAAATGCTTCATCTTCCATAACCCGCATTTCACTGTTGACTCTGCTTGCGGGCCTGGTCCCCACATCCCGGGAGGGTTGCGGCCCTTGTGTGGCGTCACCTGTGCACAGACTGCTCAGGAGCGCCTGCTGAACCCTGGCGCCCGTGTGCCATGGCTCTTCACCATTTCATGCCACCTAATGCTGGTCATTCCAGGCTCTGGAACTCGTCACCAACCCAGAAGGGCCTTCTGGAAGTATTTAAACCTGGGCTGCCAAGCTGTGCCACCCTTAGATTTCCTGCCCTTTCCAGATTGTCCTGGACCTCCCAATCCCGGAGACATTTCCGCAAGCGCAGGGCTCCAAGTGCCCCCCAGGTCCCCAGAAAGCAAGCTCCCTCCCTGTCTGACTGAGAGGCTCTGCGGCCAGACACACATAGCCATGGACATTTGAGAGACAAGCCCGTCACTCATTCCTCATGTACCGGCAGGCTCTGCGCTATAATTATAGGGAAGGAGTGCTTCAGAAATAATTTGACCCACAGGACTCAGTTTCTCCGGAAGCTCAAATTCCAAGGACCTTGTTTTAAAGCTTGTTTTAATGATAGCAGTAGCAGTTAAAAATTAAAATTAATTTTTGTCTTAGATGGGTGCTTCCCCTGCATTTTTGCCGTGGGTCCTAACAGCCCCTTAGGAGGTAGGACAGAAGCTCAGGAATAGCAATGTTAAGAAAGTTCCATCTTTCTCCCCAAATGTGCTTAAGAAACGGCTTTTCCTGGATTCCCATCAATAGGCGCCTCTGGGTTTTTGAGTGCTGGGCAACCCAGCGTGAATGTGGTCCCCTGGCAGCCATGTGGGTGTTTTTCTGTGCACATGTCTGGAGCCTGGGGAGCTGGCAGGGGCCCCTATCCCAACCCTGGCAGGCACGTGTGTGCGGCTCTGGAGAGACCAGGAATCAGCCAGGTGTTCAGGCTGGAGTGCCAGTGCTTCCCGGGTGGCCCAAGGGCTGCTGCTGCCCCGGGTCCCGCTGGGCTCTGGGCCCACTGCTCGCTGGCCCAGCCCCTAGTGGCTGACCTCCAGGCCATTCCACAGGGCAGTGGTGCAGCCTTCCCGAGGGCAAGAAGCCATCCCTCCTCCCAGACCACCCTGAGTCAAAGTTCCAGCCCAGGTGCTTGTGGGGCCTCCAGTATCCACTGGTACAGCTGGACGACCAGACCAGGGCTGGCTGGAGGCGAAGTCAGTAAAGCTATGACCCCCTTGCTGCGTGCCTGGCCCAGTGTTCAAAAGGTAGAGAGAAATGAGAAGGTCACTGCAGGCCCTACGCATGCTTGCTGGCTCTGCACCTCTTTCACTGCAGTGTGCCCAGTGGCATTTACCTCCACCAGCCCCTACCTGGAGACCCCAGACCATGGGTGGGCCCCTGATATCCAGGAGTGCCATAGGACTGACCTCGAGAGGCTCAACCCGGCTCTTCCACACACAGCTCAGCAGGTGGTGGCGGGGAGAGGTTTGGCTTATCCAGTACGCCCCTCTCAGGCCCCCCACGCCAGGGTCTGCAGCTCGTGCTGAGTCCTGAGTGCCCTAAGCCATGCCCATGGTGCCAGCCAGTAACATGCTGGTAAACGTTTGATAACTGCCTCTCCCCAAGCAAAGAGTTCTCATCCTTAGCAATTGCCAATTTCTGTGGTGTAAATACTCCCTTGATGGTCAATTTCAGGTGATGGCTGGGATGTTACTGACAAAATGGACATAAATGACCTCACAGCAGGACAACTGTAAGATGTAGTAAAATAATTGGAAAGCAGTGCATTTCGCGTATGCAGGACCTTGAATTTTGAGATGATTCAAGTTTAAATGTGTGTAATCAGATTTTTCATAGTGGTCGTGTTAAACCTTTGGCTCCCACAGCTCCAGCCCAGGGTCCCACCTCGCTCCCAGTGCATGTGGACTTTCAGGTGAAATCTGTTCCTGGCTGCCCAGTCCTCAGCCCAGGCCCGGCTCTGTCCAGGCCTCCCCCCAGCTCAGCACCTGCACTCAGCCCCATGCATCAGGGACACGGACCCAGGCAGTGGTCCCGGGCCTGAGCTCAAAAGTCAGGACAAGTCAGGGGACCTCATCTTTCACAGTCCAGGGCTGCCGGGCCGCTGCTGTGTCCAGTGGTGAGGCTGGAACGAGGGTGTGGCCCAAGCCGTTCAAGGGCTGAGTTGTGCAAGTCCCCTCCTGGGCAGGGCTGCGTCTCTCGCAGGGAACCCTGCACTGCCGACGTGCTGGCAGGTTCCCTGGGCCTCACTGCCTTTGACCTCTGACTCTTAACAGGATGGAGGATTCTGCAGCGATCAAGGTCATTTTGACCACCTGTTTTGATGCTCTCTAGGGTCTATTTTCTAGTTCTAAAATTTATATTTGGTTTCAACTGAAACACACAGGCCAAGGAAACATTAAACACCACAACAAAATCTATCCATGATGTTCGTAACACGGGCATAGTTTTGAGGGAGGCTGGGCAGTGGCCTCTGACCTCTGTACATGGACTCAAGAACCTTCTCTCATCGGAGCCTCACAAGAAAGCAGCGAGGGCAAAAACCACGGAGCCCTAGCCTGGCCCTGACCGGCCCTGCTGCCTGGACTCAGAGGGCCCAGGCCCTGCAGAACCTCACGGCTGGCTGGGGTCCCCTGCACCCCCGCCTGGGCCTTGCTGTGGTTAATTAAGCCAGTCCCAGAGAACATGCAGATGCCACCAGTATTCCCTGAACGTCTGCTACGAGTGCCAGGACCCCTCCAGGACCCCACCAGGA
>PVIY010050374.1:0-16252 GCA_004026745.1 Myrmecophaga tridactyla
ATTCCTAAATATTTTATTCTTTTGTTTGCAATTGGAAATGGAATTCTTTTCTTGATTTTCCTCTCAGATTGTTCATTACTAGTGTATAGAAACACTACAGATTTTTGAGTGTTGACTTTGTAACCTGCCATTTTGCGCTACTCATTTATTAGCTCTAGTAGTTTTGCTGTGGATTTTTCGGGGTTTTCGACATATAGTATCATATCATCTGCAAACACTGAGAGTTTGACATCTTCCTTTCCAGTTTTGATACCTTGTATTTCTTTTTCTTCTCTAGTTGCTCTGGCTAGAACTTCCTACACAATGTTGAATAACAGTGGTGATAGTGGACATCCTTGTCTTGTTCCTTATCTTAGGGGGAAAGTTTTCAGTTTTTCCCCATTGGGGATGATGTTAGCTGTGGGTTTTTCATATATTCTCTTTATCATTTTGTGGAAGTTCCCATCTATTCCTATCCTTTGAAGTGTTTTCAACAGGAAAGGATGTTGAATTTTGTCAAATACCTTTTCTGCATCAATCGAGATGATCATGTGGCTTTTCTGCTTTGATTTGTTGATATGGTGTGTTACATTAATTGATTTTCTTATGTTGAACCATCCTTGCATACCTGGGATGAATCCTACTTGGTCATTATGTATAATTCTTTTAATGTGTTGCTGGATTCGATTTGCTAGAATTTTCTTGAGGATTTTTGCATCTATATTCATTAGAGAGATTGGTGTGTAGTTTTCTTTTTTTGTAATATCTTTGTCTGGCTTTGGTATGAGGGTGATGTTGGCTTTCTAGAATGAGGTAGGTAGCTTTCCCTCCTCTTCAATTTTCTTGAATAGTTTGAGCAGGATTGGTACTAATTCTTTCTGGAATGTTTGGTAGAATTCACATGTGAACTCATCTGGTTCTGGACTTTTCTTTTTGGGGAGCTTCTTAATCACTGATTCAATTTCTTTACTTTGTTGAGGTCATCTATTTCTTCTCGACTCAAAGTTGGTTGTTCGTGCCTTTCTAGAAAGTTGTCCATTTCATCTACATTGTTGTATTTAGTAGCATAAAGTTGTTCATAGTATCCTGTCATTACTTCCTTTATTTCTGTGGGGTCAGTGGTTATGTCTCCTCCTCCATTTCTCATCTTATTTATTTCTATCCTCTCTCTTCTTCTTTTTGTCAGTCTTGCTAAGGGTCCATCAATCTTATTGATTTTCTCATAAAACCAGCTTCTGGTTTTGTTGTTTCTCTCAATTGTTTTCATGTTCTCGATTTCATTTATTTCTGCTCTAATCTTCATTATTTCTTTCCTTTTGCTTGCTTTCAGGTTAGTTTGCTGTTCTTTCTCTACTTCTTCCAAGTGGACAATTAATTCCTTGATTTTTGCCCTTTCTTCTGTTTTGATATAGGCATTTAGGGCAATAAATTTCCTTCTTAGCACTTCCTTTGCTGCATCCCATAAGTTTTGATATGTTGTGTTTTCATTTTCATTTTCCTCCAAATATTTACTGATTTCTCTTGTGATTTCTTCCTTGACCCACTGGTTGTTTAAGAGTGTGTTGTTGAGCCTCCACATATTTGTGAATTTTCTGGCACTCTGCCTATTATTGATTTCCAGCTTCTTTCCTTCATGATCTGAGAAAGAGTTTTGTATGATTTCAATCTTTTTAAATTTATTGAGACTTGCTTTGTGACCCAGCATATGGTCTATCCTTGAGAATGATCCATGAGCACTTGAGAAAAAGGTGTATCCTGTTGTTGTGGGGTGTAATGGTCCATAAATATCTCTTAAGTCTAGCTCACTTATTGGATTATTCAAATTCTCTGTTTCTTTATTGAACCTCTGTCTAGATGTTTTGTCCATTGATGAGAGTGGGGAATTGAAGTCTCCAACTACTATGGTAGATGTGTCTATTTCTCTTTTCAGTGTTTGCAGTGTTTACCGCATGTATTTTGGGACATTCTGGCTCAGTGTATAAATATTTGTGATTGTTATGTCTTCTTGCTGAATTTTTCCTTTTATTAATACTAGTATTCTTCTTTGCCTCTTTTACCTGTTTTACATTTGAAGTCTAATTTGTTGGATATTAGTATAGCCACTCCTGCTCTTTTCTGATTGTTATTTGTATGAAATATCTTTTCCCAACCTTTCGCTTTCAACCTATGTTTATCCTTGGGTCTTTAAGATGTGTTTCCTGTAGGCAGCATGTAGATAGCTGCTGTTTTTTTAATCCATTCTGCTAGTCTATGTCTTTTCATTGGGGAATTTAATCCATTAACATTTAGTGTTATTACTGAATGGGTACTACTTTCTTCTACCATTTTGCCTTTTGGATTTTATATGTCACATCTAATTTTCCTTTACTCATAGTCTTCCTTTCTACACTCTTCTCCACACCTCTCTCTTCTGTCTTTTCCTATCTGTCTCTAGTGCTCCCTTTAGTATTTCTTGCAGAGTTGGTCTCTTGGTCACAAATTCTCTCAGTGATTTTTTGTCTGAAAATGTTTTTATTTCACCCTCATTTTTGAAGGACAATTTTGCTGGATATAGAATTCTTGGTTGGCAGTTTTTTAAATATATCATACCACTGTCTTCTCGCCTCCATGGTTTCTGCTGAGAAATGTACACATAGTTTTATTGGCCGTCCCTTGTATGTGATGGATTGCTTTTCTCTTGCAGTTTTCATGATTCTTTGTCTTTGACCTCAGACATTCTGATTAGTAAGTGTCTTGGAGTATGTCTATTTGGATGTGTTCTCTTTGGGTTATGCTGTACTTCTTGGATCTGTAATTTTAAGTCTTTCATAAGAGTTGGGAAATTTTCAGTGATAATTTCCTTCATTAGTTTTTCTCCTCCTTTTCCCTTCTCTTCTCCTTCTGGGACACCCACAACACGTATATTTGCATACTTCATATTGTCATTCAATTCCCTGAGTCCGTGCTTGTATTTTTCCATTTTTTCCCTATATTTTCTTTTGCTTGTCGGATTTCAGATGTTCCATCCTCCAGCTCACTAATCCTATGTTCTGCCTCTCGAAATCTAATATTGTAGGTTTCCATTGCTTTCTTCATCTCTTCTACTGTCCCTTTCATTCCCATAAGTTCTGTGATTTGTTTTTTCAGACTTTCGATTTCTTCTTTTTGTTCATTCCTTGCCTTCTTTATATCCTCCCTCAATTCATTGGTTTGATTTTTGATGTGGATTTCCAACTCTGTTCATATATTCTGAATTAATTGTTTCAGCTCCTGTATCTCATTTGAATTGTTGGTTTGTTTCTTTGACTGGGCCATATCTTCAATTTTCCTATTGTCATTTGTTATCTTTTGCTGGCGTCTAGGTATTTAATTACCTTAATTAGTTTATTCTGGAGATTGTTTTCACTTTTACCTAGGGTTTTCTTGCTGGATGAATTTGTAGTCTGTCTGTTCTTTGACGTTCAGTTCAGCCTTTTCTAGACCACTAGCTTATGTTTTGTTTAACAGAGGAGAAATTTTCAGTTCTTATTTTCTTGTTTCTTGCCCTGCCTGTGTGGTGCCTTTCCCCCCACCCTTAGGAGGGTCTACTTAGGTATTATAGACCCCAGCCGGATTTTCCCAGACCAAACTGGCCTCCTATCAGGAGGAAAGAGTCACCTGTGTCGGTTTTCCCTGAGGGTGAGTCCCAGCAGGTTGAAAGACTTTCCTGTGAAGTCTCTGGACTCTGTTTTTCTTATCCTGTCCAGTATGTGGCGCTTGTCTGCCTGTAGGTCCCACCTGCATAAGATGATGCGGTACCTTTAACTTTGGCAGACTCTCCCTGCTGGGGGCATGGTGGAGACAGAGTAGAGGTTGTAGGCTGGTTTTAATGGCTTCAAATTACCAAGACCCGGTGTCTGAATTCCTTAAGACAGGGATTCCACCTGAGTTGGGCTTCAACCCTCCTCTGGGGAAGGCACAGGCTCCAGGCCAACCATAACAAAGCAGTCAAGCCTTTGTAGAAACATAGCCACAAAAACCACTGTTTCTTGTTTTTTTCTTTTTCCTTCAGCCCTTACCCCTTGGTGACCAGGCAAAAATGAGTAACCTCTGCTTTGACCAGGTTCACCTGAGCTGGGGGCCTATTTTTAGTAGTCAGAATTTGTTAATTAATTCCACAATTGGTGTTTGGTTGTCCTCAGTTCCTGCTGCAGGTAAAGTCTCTTTCCTTTCCCCTCTGGGAATTGGCCTGTTGGGGATGGGCACCTGCCACTGCAGCTTGGGGAACTCACGGTTCTGGGGGGGCCTTGCAGCCGGCCTAGCTGGTCCAAACTGGGGTATGCTGTGTGTCCAGTCACCAACGTGGCCCCAGGAGCTGTTCTGTACTGTTCTTGGTTATTTAGTAGCTGTTCTGGAGGACGAGCTAAATCACGCACCTTGCTAAGGTGCCATCTTGGCACTTCTCCCCTCCTGTTGACTCTTAAGAACACCTACGGCTTGAACCTGGACTCTATAGTGGTTTCATACACTAGATTTGCCTTCATGGAACCCATAATTCCAAGGGGATTTCTAGGTCAGATAAATCCTGCAACCCAGAGGGACCGGACTCTCCAAGATTATTAATTAATTACACCCCCATATTCTTTAGTATTGATACCCCTTCTCACCATGAAAAAGTCAGAATGGGCATTGTCCAAAGATCCATATAGATCGGAAAAGGGATCAAAGAAGAAGGAGGAGGTATAGCAGAAAGAATAAGATTAGGTAAACAAGTGTGATTGCTGAATCACTATATTAATATTCCTTCTAGCAGCCAGTGTTTAGGAGCGACTAGGAGGAAAAATCCGAGATAATGGAATGACATCCCATGACCAACCCTGGTATCTGTTCAGTAACCACTTGTTGAAGTGTGCTTTGAAGATTATTGTTTCATCTTTCTTTGCTTTATATATATATTTTACAATAAAAAGTTTTCTACAAATTTCATACTAAAAGAATCCATTTCACACAAAGACACCCCCTCCCAATATGATAGAAATAGAAGAAAAAGCAGAATGTAATAGATTAAAATATCAATTGGATTCTATTGAACGTCAATGAAAGAAAATATATATTATTTTCTTCATTATAGTTGCTCAGTTTTTCATTTCTTAGCCAGAAGTTTATATTACCCTTAGGATTTGAGCAATATAAATGGAATATTGTGTGATTTAGATATAAAGTACTATCAGTTTCACCATGGGTAATGAATGCTATGGAAAATATTCTGTTATCTAGTATTGTGTGAAATAACCATGGCACTACATTCTACCCATAGTGTGACCAGGATGGGATTGAAAAAAAATAGTGCTTTTCCTTGTGTGAGTGTACATGTATTTTGAAAACCATGCTTACCAAATAGGGGAGTTATATTGATGAAACTGTGTCTAATTAGTTAATTCATATCAGCTCTTGTGAACAATCATATATCTCATTTTTTTCCAGCATATTTGAATGCATGTAGCTTTCAAGCTATTAATAGTAGTTCCCTTGGGTAAGTACAATTTGTAATAAACTGTTTCCATTTGTTTTACATAGATTCTAAGAATTTTTGAGAAGCTGATATTTGTAATTTGAGAAACAATTCGTAACAAATATGTGCAGAAGACATGGTTGGTTCAAAATGCTGTATTAATCACACAAGACATAAGGAGTCTATATCTCTAATTGAATATAGAGAATTGGAGTTCTGATACACATACATTTTAGAAATCCTTGTCTCCTAGAGGTGATATTACCTGTGGCCTCACTTCACTTCTTCATACAGAGTTATTGTACCAGGACATATTGTAAAAAGCACCTCTAATTTTGAGAAATGTCAAAAATAAGAGGCCACTCTTTAAAAAATCAATATTTCAAAGGATATTTGATAGCCTTTGCAAAGCACTCAAGTTATAATGAATTTAGAAAAAGTATTTGGATACTAGAGGTAAAAAGAATGGGGATTTTAAAAAGAAGCATTTTTATTGTACAAGCAAAGAGAAAACATGAGCATATATGCTAAAGGCATTATAAAAGCCATTATTCCTTCTTGCTTGGCTAGATTGACCATTTATTTTTATTTTTATTGTTATTATTTTGGGGGGTGCATGGTCCGGGAATTAAACCCGGGTCTCCCGCATGGAAGGCGAGTATTCTACCACTGAACCACCTGCGCACCCTTGACCATTTATTTTTAACTTCAGACTTTCTCAGACTTTGAACACTTTCTCAGTAGCAGGCATTCCTTTTGTAAATCTTTTGTATGACAAGGCTCTACCAAGAATAGGATAAAAAGAAATTTCATGTCATCAATGTATATATATATATTTTATTTATTTATGGATATGGAAACTGTATAATAATGTAGATTATGTTCAAAACTACCTTTACTGTGTGTTCAAAGAAGCATGTAGTTTTGTGGATACACATTTGCAATATGTATCATCACTGTGATTATTACCCCAAGAACGCTATTGTATTTTGACCCTCTATGTCCTTATATGTATGTATGAATGTATTTACTTATATAGAGATAGGAATGAAAGATTATAGTTGCATATAAAGCAGGTGAATATATCCTCCTTGAAGCTTTGCTATAATGTATGTCTGGTATGATCCAAATTACAGTGCATGCATTAGTCCAATTTTAATATAATTTATTTTTATGTCTATCTACCTGTAGATGTATGTATTGAAAGGTGTTCTGGTTTGCTAGCAGCTGGAATGCAATATACCAGAAACGGAATGGCTTTTAACAAGGGGAATTTAATAAGTTGCTAGTTTATAGTTCTAAGGCTGAGAAAATGTCCCAATTAAAGCAAGTCTATAGAAATGTCCAATCTCAGGCATCCAGGGAAAGATACCTTGATTCAAGAAGGCCGATGAAGTTCAAGATCTCTCTCTCAAGTGAGAAGGCACATGGCGAACACAATCAGGGCTTCTCTCTCGGCTGGAAGGGCACGTGGCGAAGAAGGCATCACCTGCTAGCTTCTTCTCCTGGCTTCCTGTTTCATGAAGCTCCCCGGGAGGCATTTTCCTTCTTCATCTCCAAAGGCTGCTGGCTGCTGGACTCTGCTTCTCGTGGCTATGTCGTTCTGCTCTGCTCTCTCCGAATCTCTTTCTCCAAAATGTTTCCTCTTTTATAGGACTCCAATAAACCAATCAAGACCCACCGAAATGGGTGGAGACATGTCGTCACCTAATCCAGTTTAACAACCAATCTTGACTAAATCACATCGTCCAGGGAGATGATCTGATTACAGTTTCAAACATACAATATTGAATAAGGATTATTCTACCTTTATGAAATGGGATTTTGATTAAAACATGGCTTTTCTAGGGGGCATACTTCCTTTCAAACCCCCACAAAAGGTATGCGAGGAAATAACGTAAAAGGTTTTAAGTTGTCTCAGCAGATTTTATAGCAGTGCTTTTCTTCTTATAAGTACATGCTTATGTTCTGAATCCTTTGAAAGCTCCAGTCCTTAACTCACTAATGAGAAGATACTGTTTTGTTACTAAGAGGTAAAGATAACACACATGTACACACACATGTGCAATAAAATCATAGGAAGAAGTTGAAAATTTAATGGCATTATAAAGTGATGTGTCCCAATGTTGATTTTTGAAGCAAAAAGGCAAAACTCTGTAATCTCTGAATGGAGTTTATTCACATGTAAGTATATATATCATGGTATGTTTTACACATATGACATGCACTAATGAGAGCTACCTGGGTCCTCCTCTTATGACTCCTGCCAAGTGGCTGCCAACAGTTCAAAACATAAGGCTGACAAATAGAGAAGAACTTGCCTGTTTGCCTGGGAGGCGAACTATGTTAAAAGGTACTTGGATTTGTGATTCGACGGCTAGAGATTCCCTCCCCAGGCTTCAGACATGGGAAAATGTTGGACATGCAGTGCAGTGTGAAGAAACGTAGATCCGCATAAAATTTATATTATGGGTAACACATTCTGTAATTTTAACTTCTATAGTCAGTTTGTTTGAACATCATAATTACATGGAATCTTGAATAGGGCATGAGAACTTGTTGGTTTGTAGAGGTAGGAGTGATACTCTGATATATCCTACAGAAATTTGGGCAGAGAATAAAAAGTATTTGCAAAGTCCCCTTGGAAGACTGCAGAGAAAGGAGGAAATATTTAACTTCCCCATCTGGGGAATTCTTGATATTCTTGCAAGCAGTGGGACAACCAATTCAATAGGCTGAGTCCTCAATCTTGGGGCTCACCCTTATGAAACTTATTTTGGCTAAGTAGAAGATAAGCCTATTGATAATTATGCCTAGGAATCACCCCCAGAGACCCTCTTTTGTTGCTCATATGTGGCCCCTCTCTCTAAGCCAACTTGGCAGGTGAACTCACTTCCTTCTCCCCTACGTGGGACCTGAATCCCAGGCTGAACCAGGACCTGGTATCATGAGAATGAGAAAGCTTTCTTGACCAAAAGGGGGAAGAGATAAATGAGATGAAATAAAGTCTTGGTGGCTGAAAGATTTCAAACAAAGATGACAGATTATTCTGGAAATTATTTTTATGCATTATATAAATATCCCTTTTTAGTTTATGGTGTATTGGAGTGGCTAGAGGAAAGTACCTGAAGCAATTGAACTGTGTTCCAGTAGCCTTGATTTTTGAAGACGACTGTATCACTATATAACTTTTACAAAGTGACCATGTGATTGTGACTACCTTGCATCTGATGTTCCTTTTATCCAGGGTATGCACAGACAGATGAGTGGAAAAAAAAAGGATAAAAAATAAATTATAAAGCTAAAATGGTGGCTTAGCGAGGTGTGGGATTTTGTTCATTTTCCAGAGCAGCTAATAAATGGCCAGGAATGGTACAGAACTGCTGGGAGCACGTCAGTGGACACACAGCGTACCCCAGTCCGGACCAGCTGGACCGGCTGTGAGCCCACCCAGAACCGTGAGTTGCCCAAGCTGCCACGGCCATCACCCCTCCCCCACAGGCTGCTTCCCAGAGGGGAAAGGAAAGCGACTTTACCAGCAGCAGAGGCTGAGCACAACCAAATGCCAATTGTGGAATTAACAAATTCTGACTACTAAAAATAGGCCTCCAGCTCAGTTGAACTATGAGTAAAAGCAGAGGTTGCTGGGTTTTGCCCTGGCACAGAGGGTTCATGGCTAATGGAAAAAGAAAAAAAAAAAGTTTTTTTTTTTATTTGAAAAGGTCTGGACCCTGAAGGAAAGGAGGGGTCACATAGGACCTGGAGATACACAGAGCAATGTACCAACTTAAGCTCTTGGTTGGCAAACCCAAGGAATGGGGGTCCTGCTCTGAAAAAGATTTTCTCTTTCATTTTTGTGGCTGTGTTTCTACAGCTTGACTGCTGTTTGGATACAGCTGCAAGGCTTCTCAGGCTCCAACTGCCTCAGCCATAGGCAGAATTAAGCTTGTCAGAGTTTGTCTTGAGCCTGTGCCTTCCCGGGGTGGGGGGTGGGGGTTCCTGGCTCACCTGGAACCCATCCCCCAAGGAATTCAAATCCCAGGGCCTGGAAAAGTGAAGCAATTAAAGCCAGCCTACGGTCTCTCCTCTGTCTCCACCACGCTCCCAGCAGGGAGAGTCTGCTGAAGTTAAAGGTACCACATCACCTTAGGCTGGTGGGACCTGCAGGCAGAAAGTGCCACATACTGGGCAGAACAGGAAAAACCCAGTCCAGAGACTTCATAGGAAAGCTTTTCAAACTGCTGGGTCTCACCCTCAGGGAAAACTGACACAGGTGACTCCTCCTGAGAGGAGGCCAGTTTGGTCTGGGAAAACCTAGCTGGGGTCTATGATACCTAAGTAGACCCTCCTAAGGGGGGAAAAGGCAGCATACAGGCAGGGCAAGAAACAAAAAAACAAGAACCGAAAAATTCTGATCTGTTAAATAAAACCTAAGGTAGAGGACTAGAATAAGCTGAACGGAATGTCAAAGAACAGATAAACAAAGTCATCCAACAAGAAAATCCTAGGTAAAAAAAAAAAAGTGAAAACAGTCTCCAGAATAAGCTAATTAAGGTAATTAAATGCCTAGATGCCAGCAAAAAATAACGAATAATATGAGGAAAATTGAAGATATGCCCAGTCAAAGGAACAAACCAGGAGTTGAAACAATTAATTCAGAATGTTGGATTACACATGGAAAACCTCATCAAAAATCAAATCAATTAATTGAGGGAGAAGATAAAGAAGGCAAGGAATGAACAAAAAGAAGAAATTGAAAGTCTGAAAAAACAAATCACAGAACTTATGGGAATGAACAGCACAGTAGGAGATGACAAAAACAAAGGAAACCTACAATGTTAGATTTCAAGAGGCAGAAGTTAGGATTAGTGAATTGGAGGATAAAACATCTGAAATCCGAGAAGCAAAAGAAAATATAGGAAAAAGAATGGAAAAATATGAGCAAGGATGCAGGGAATTGAGTGACAACATGAAGCACTCAAATATACGTGTTGTGGGTGTCCCCGAAGGAGAAGAGAAGGGAAAAGGAGGAGAAAAATTAATGGAGGAAATTATCACTGAAAATTTCCCAACTCTTATGAAAGACTTAAAATTGCAGATCCAAGAAGTGCAGCGTACCCCAGAGAGAATGGATCCAAGTAGATGTACTCCAAGACATTTACTAACCAGAATGTCAGATGTCAAAGAGAAAGAGAGAATCTTGAAAGCAGCAAGAGAAAAGCAATCCATCACATATAAGGGAAGCCCAATAAAACTATGCTTAAATATCTCAGCAGAACCCATGGGGGTGAGCAGACAGTGGGATGATATATTTAAGATTCTAAAAGAGAAAAAAGTGCCAACCAAGAATTCTATATCCAGCAAAAATGTCCTTCAAAAATGAGGGGGAAATTAAAACATTTTCAAACAAAAAATCACTGAGAGAATTTCTGACCAAGAGACTGGCTTTGCAAGAAATATTAAGGGGAGCACTAAAGACAGATAGGAAAAGACAGGAGAGAGAGGTGTGGAGAAGAGTGTAGAAAGGAAGACTATTATTCTCTTATTCAGTAAAGGTAAAAAGAATAAAAATTAGATATGACATAAAATCCAAAAGGCAAAATGGTAGAAGAAAGTACTGCCCTTACAGCAATAACACTAAATGTTAATTGATTAAACTCCCCAATCAAAAGACATAGACTGGAAGAACGGATTAAAAACCTGAGCCATCTATATGCTGTCTACAGGAAACACATCTTAGACCCAAGGATAAACATAGGTTGAAAGTGAAAGGTTGGGAAAAGATATTTCATGCAAATAACAATCAGAAAAGAGCAGGAGCAGCTATACTAATATCCAACAAATTAGACATCAAATGTGAACAGTTAAAAGGGACAAAGAAGGACACTATATATTAATGAAAGGAACAATTCAACAAGAAGACATAACAATCATAAATATATATGCACCAAGCCAGAATGCTCCTAAATACACGAGGCAAACACTGAAAAGAGAAATAGACACATTTATCATAATAATTGGAGACTTCAATTCCCCACTCTCATCAATGGCCAGAACATCTAGACAGAGGATCAATAAAGAAACAGAGAATTTGAATAATGCAATAAATGAGCTAGACTTAACAGTCATTTATAGAACATTATACCCCACAACAGCAGGATGCACCTTTTTCTCAAGTGCTCATGGATCATTCTCAAGGGTAGACCATATGCTGGGTCACAAAGCAAGTCTCAATAAATTTAAAAAGACTGAAATCATACAAAACACTTTCTCAGGTCATAAGGGAATGAAGTTGGAAATCAATAATAGGCAGAGTGCGAAAAATTTCACAAATATGTGGAGGCTCAAAATACAGTCTTAAACAACCAGTGGGTCAAGGAAGAAATTACAAGAGAAATCAGTAAATATCTTAAGGCAAATGGAAATGAAAACATGACATATCAAAATTTATGGGATGCAGCAAAGGCAGTACTAAGAGGGAAATTTATTGCCCTAAATACCTATATCAAAAAAGAAGAAAGAGGAAAAATTGAGGAATTAACTGTCCACTTGGAAGAACTAGAGAAAAAGCAGCAAACTAACCTGAAAGCAAACAAAAGGAAAGAAATAATGAAGATTAGAGCAGAAGTAAATGAAATTGAGAACATGAAAACAGTTGAGAAAATCAACAAAAGAAGACATTAGTTCTATGAGAAAATCAATAAGATTGATTGGGCCTTAGTGAGGTTGACAAAAAGAAAAAGAGAGAAGGTGCAAATGGATAAAATCAGAAATGGAAGAGGAGACATAACCACTGACCCCGCAGAAATAGAGGAAGTAATGAGAGGATACTTTGAACAACTTTATGCTAATAAACTCGACATTGTTGATGAAATGAACAACTTCCTAGAAAGGCATGAACAACCAACATTGACTCGAGAAGAAATAGACGACCTCAAAAACCAATCACAAAAAAGAAATTGAATCAGTCATTATGAGGCTCCCCAAAACGAAAAGTGCAGGACCAGATGGCCTCACATGTGAATTCTACCAAACATTCAGGAAATAATTAGTACCAACCCTGCTCAAACTCATCAAAAAAATTGAAGAGAAGGGAAAGCTACCTAACTCATTCTATGAAGCCAACATCACCCTCAAACCAAAGCCAGACAAATATATTACAAGAAAAGAAAACTAAAGACCAATCTCTCTTATGAATATAGATGCAAAAATCCTCAACAAAATTCTTGCAAATCGAATCCAGCAGCACATTAAAAGAATTATACACCATGACCAAGTAGGATTCATTCAGGTATGCAAGAATAGTTCAACATAAGAAAATCAATTAATGTAATACACCATATCAACAAATCAAAGCAGAAAAACCACATGATCATCTCGATTGATGCAGAAAAGACATTTGACAAAATTCAACATCCTTTCCTGTTGAAAACACTTCAAAGAATTGGAATAGAAGGGCACTTCCTCAACATGATTAAGGGAATATATGAAAAACCCACAGCTAACATCATCTTCAATGGGGAAAAACTGAGAACTTTCCCCCTAAGATCAGGAACAAGACAAGGATGTCCACTATCACCATTGTTATTCAACTTTGTGTGGGAAGTTCTAGCCAGAGCAATTAGACAAAGAAAAGAAATACAAGGCATCAAAATTGGAAAGGAAGAATTTGCAGATTCTTTGTTTGCAGATGATAAGATACTATATGTTGAAAACCATAAAAAATTCACAGGACTAATAAATGAGTACAGCAAAGTGGCAGGTTACAAGATCAACACTCAAAAATCTGTAATGTTTCTATACACTGGTAATGAACAATCTGAGGGGGAAATCAAGAAAAAACTCCCATTTACAATTGCAACCAAAAGAATAAAATATTTAGGAATAAATTTAACTAAAGGGACAAAAGACCTATGCAAAGAAAACTACAAGAAATTGTCAAAAGAAATCACAGAAGACCTAAATAAATGGAAGGGCATACTGTGCTCATAGATCGGAAGATGAAATATAGTTAAGATGTCAATTTTACCTAATTTGCAGATTCGATATAATACCAATTAAAATCCCCCAAACCTGCTTTTCAAAAACGGAAAAACCAATAACCAAGTTTATCTGGAAGGACAGTGTACCCCAAAGAGCCTAAAATATCCTGAGAAATAAAAAATGAAGTCAGAGGTCTCACGCTACCTAACTTTAAGGCTTATTATGAAGCTACAGTGGTCAAAACAGCATGATACTGGCATAAAGATAGATAAACTGACCAATGGAATAGAATAAAATTGTGAATAAAAAGTGTTCAGATACAGAACCTCTCATCTATCGACAATTGATCTTTGATAAGGCACTCAAGCCAACTCACCTGGGACAGAACAGTCTCTTCAATAAATGGTGCCTAGAGAACTAGATATCCAAATGCAAACGAATGAAAGAGGATCCATATCTCACACCCTACACAAAAATTTACTCAAAGTGGATCAAAGACCAAAACATTAGATATAATACCATAAAACTTCTAGAAGAAAATGTAGGGAAATAATAATAAATCTTATAATAGGAGGTGGTTTCCTAGACCTTACACCCAAAGCACGAGCACTGAAGTAATAAATAAATAAATGGGAATTCCTCAAAATTAAACACATTTGCGCATCAAAGAACTTCGTCAAGAAAGTAAAAAGGCCACACATTGGGAGACAATATTTGGAAACGATATATCAAAGGTCTAGTATCCAGAATATATAAAGAGATTGTTAAACTCAACAACAAAAAATCAGACAACCCAGTTACAAAATGTGCAAAAGACATGAACAGACACTTCTCAGAAGAGGAAATACAAATGGCCAAAAGACACATGAAACAATACTCAAATTCCCTGGCTATTAGGGAAAAACGAATCAAAACCACAGTGAGATATCATCTCACATCCACCAGAATGGCCATTATCAATAAAACAGAAAACCACAAGTGCTGGAGAGGATGTGGAGAAAGAGGCACACTTATCTACTGTTGGTGGGAATGTCAAATGGTACAACCACTGTGGAAGCAGTTTCGCAGTTCCTCAGGAAGCTAAATATAGAATTGCCATATGACCCAGCAATACCATTGCTAGGTATCTACTCAGAGGACATGAGGGCAAGGACACAAACGGACATTGGCACACAAACGTTTATAGCAGCATTATTTACAATTGCCAAGAGATGGAAACAGTCCAAATATCCATCAACAGAGGAGAGGCTAAGCAAGCTGTGGTATATACGTTATGCAGTTGTATGACACAATAAAATTATGAAGTATGTAACAACATAGATGGACCTTAAGGACATTATGCTAAGTGAGATTAGCCAGAAACAAAAGGAAAAATACTGTATGGTCTCATGATATGGAATGACATTAGTGAATGAACATGGAGAATTTCAGTTGGTAACAGAGACTATCAGGAGATAGCAATAGGGTAGATATTGGGTAATTGGAGTGGAAGGGATACAGATTGTGCAACAGGACTGATTGTAAAAATTCAGAAACGGATAGCACAATACTGTAATACAATAATGTTAGAATGCCAAATGAAGTTGAATGTGAGAATGATTGATGGAAGAGGCCTGGGGGCACAAATGAAGGAAAGATAGATGATAAAGACTGAGATGGGATAATCTAGGAATGTCTAGAGTGTATAATGATAGTGATTAATGTACAAATTAAAAAAATGTTGTTGCATGAGGAAGAACGAAAGAATGTCAATACTGCAGGGTGTTGAAAATAGATGGTAATTATTATTTTTTGATTGTTTCTGATTTTTTAACTTTTTATTTTGGAATAATTTCAGGTTTACAGGACAGTTACAAAAGTAATGTAAAACCAGTACAGAAAAATAAAAGCGAAACAAATAAGAAAGACATAAATGAAACCAATACTCAGAACTCCAGTATACTCTTATTTTTTTTTAACTTTTGATCATTCCGTTCTACATATATAATCAGTAATTCACAATATCATCACATAGTTGCATATTCATCATCATGATCATTTCTTGGAGCATCTGCATCTATTCAGAAAAAGAAATAAAGAGAAAACAGAAAAAAAAATCATATATACCATACCCCTTACCCCTCCCTTTCAGTGATCACAAACATTTCAAATTAAATTTATTTTAACATTTGTTCGCCCTCTTATTTATTTTTATTCCATATGTTCTACTCATCTGTTGACAAGGTAGATAAAAGGAGCATCAGACACAAGGTTTTCACAATCACACAGTCACATTGCAAAAGCTATATCATTATAAAGTCATCTTCAAGAAACATGGCTACTGAAACACAGCTCTACAGTTTCAAGCAGTTCCCTCCAGTCTCTCCATTTTGCCTTAAATAAAAACGTGATATCATTTAATGCATAAGAATAACTTCCAGGATAACCTTCATGACTCTGTTTGGAATCTCTAAGCCATTGACACTTTATTTTGTCTCATTTCACTCTTCCCCCTTTTGGTCGAGAAGGTTTTTGCAATACCTTGATGCTGAATCTCAGCTCATTCTAGGGTTTTTCTCAATCCCCTGATGCTGAGTCTCAGCTCATTCCAAGATTTCTGTCCCACGTTGTCAGGAAGGTCCACACCCCTGGGAGTAATGTCCCACGTAGACAGGGGGAGGGTGGTGAGTTTGCTTGTTGTGGTGGCTGGAGAGAGAGGCCACATCTGAGCAACAAAAGAGTTTCTCTTGGGGGTGACACTTAGGCCTAATTTTAAGTAGATTTGACCTATCCTTTGTGGGGTTAAGTTTCATATAAACAAACCCCAAGATTGGGGGCTCA
>PVIY010050375.1:0-16239 GCA_004026745.1 Myrmecophaga tridactyla
CGGGGGGCAGTGTGTCGGCCTCGTGCACGGGGGCAGTGTGTCGACCTCATGCACGGGGAGCACTGTGTCGGCCTCAGTGCACGGGAGGCAAGTGTATCGGCCTCGTGCACTGGGGACAGTGTGTTGGCCTCAGTGCACGGGGGGCAATGTGTCAGCCTCGTGTACGGGAAGCAGTGTGTCGGCCTCATGCATGGCAGAAGCCTACGTGTCCTCGGCCACGCAGGGGCGCTGTCTGCAGCTGTGCAGGGAAAACTCACGTTAACTCCAGCAAAGAAGCTAATCCAAACAGAGATGCCAAAAGCTCCATTTTATGGTCTGGCTTTTCTTCAGTTTAATTCTTTTAAATACTCCTTATTTTTAACATTTTTATTCAACACAGGTAACTCACCAGTTTTACAGTTTAATGAAATTTGCTGGAGTAGATATAAAATATTAGTGGGTTAGAATCACATTAGATTATTTCCTGTTTCTCAAAGTACAGAGCCAAAACATGAAAGTGAATTAAATTATGGTATGATTAACAAAACAGCTATATCATTGGACAGGAGTGCTTTGAGGTATGCGATGATAAAGCAACTTTATTTTTGTCTCCAATTGTCCTTTGTCCCGTTAATTTATTTTTCCGGTGCAACTAGATTTTTTTTTGCCCACATTTGAAAACTATGGAAAGACCTATGGTTTTCTGATTATTCACGGAGAATGTAATGAATGTAATTCCCTTTTCTCAGTTAGGGTTACAAAACATGCTTCAATTCATTATTTAAATTGCCAAGACTTGAGACTTTTGATTTCAGAGCAGAGATGTAGAGAGCTAAAAAGAACATTACTTCCATCCTTACAGAAAGAAAAATACTAGACACACTTCAAATATAATTACTTGTTGTACCATCATAGAATCAAGGTCATAGGAGGAAAAACAAATCAGAAATCTCGAGAAAAAGTGATGCCTGCAATGAAAAACGGAATCTGATCTTAAATATAATAATTTAATATTTGGCAATAAATATCCATCAACACTTTTAATTTTATCTTACTTATTAACCCATTAAAACTTAGGAAACTATGAAAATTTGAATACACTTCATTGCTTCTTTTTTAGACTCATTATTTATATGTATATATAAAACCCAAACAAATAAAAACTTTCTGCAAGTCTACAACTTTGTATATATATTCAGCTTTTCATTTCACTATCTTCTTTTGCATCCAACAAATTTATTAATTTACTACTCTCGATAATCCTTCATAAACAAAACACATTCCAATATTTTTGTATATGCAGTCAAATGTTTCTGCCACTGTTGCTTGCAGGATAATTTTGATCACATATATTAACTATAATTCTCACTCAAAATATAGCTGCTTCTGCTTCACTGAGAAACTAGGAGGTAAGTGATTGACAATGGTTTGCCATACGCAATCATCCTAGCAGGCCAGCGAGACTCATAAGCATAAACTATATTATGCCCTCCATCCACCTACATTCCTTATGCATCTTCCAAAAGTGGCGAAAATGAACACATCTGTTAACAGGACCTAAAAGGATCAGTATCCTGTAACATTAAAGTAAGAAGCAAACACACAAATCTACACACAGACAGCACACACACACACACACACACACACACACACACATATTTCTCAGTGACTACTGATTCAATATTCCACCTGATTTATATAGTACCCTATTATACAAAGTAAAGCATTAAATAACTTACATGAATTATCCATTAATTTAATATTAGTTCAAGTTCTTAAATTAACTAAGGTTCTTGGAAATTATATTTAAGCTGACATGCTACTGAACTATTCTTTGTATAAAATGCTTTTGGAATTCCAAATAAAATTAATTCATTAAAATGTAACATTAGGCACAATCAGAAACATTATGTAGATATAAAAATTCTACCTTAATTGGTAAGTGAATTAGTGTATTAAGTTTAATGACCCAACAGATTAATGTGTCTTAATGAAAAATCATATTAAAATTATATTTTATACTCCATATGAACAAAATCAGAGAAAAAAATATGGATATTTATTTCAAAACAAAAATGTTTAAATAAGTCTCATTTGATCAAAGATTTACCCTTTCTTATATGTATTTGGATTCTTACAAATTAATCTGAGCTGGCAGTTTTTGTAAGAAGTAATCTCTTTTGTGAAAGATTAGTAGATGCAATGAATTTGAACTTCAGCTTATTTATTTTCTAGTAATTTGAAGAATTCCTAGACACCTAAATGTCTTTATACACCAGTCAGAGCATAGCTTATTTTTAATTAATATTAATAATACAGTTTAATGATTATTTCAGAACTAGGAAAGTATTTCATATTCTTACAACCAGAGCAAAAGTCTTTTCTGAGTTATAGATATACAGCAAAGGAGTATTTATAGTTTTTTATTCTTACAACCTTAGATACAGGTCAAAAGTAAACGCTAAACACAAATCTCTTCAGTTCTCAAAGAAGTTATTTCCCTTGTGGGCACAAAATATTTTAATTGATGCGAACTCACCAATAGTGAAAATAGTCAGACAAAGTAACCAAATTTGGGCTAACAAACCATGTTCTCTGTTGTTTCTCACCCAGCAGAAAATAGCTACCTATCATCCTAATAGAAATCATCAAATGATCCCAAATCATAAAAAACATAACTTTTGGGGTTATCTTCTCAAGTGGAAAGAAATGTCCAATGTGGCATAAAACTTCTCAGGTTCCGGCTTCTAAAACAATTAGAATATAGGTGTACTTCCTTAAGTAAATAATCCTTGGGTGTGCTTATAAAATTATGCCCCAGTGTGATATGTACTCTCCTTTGTCTAATTTCCAACTTTCTGATATTTTCTTAACATTATTATTTAGTCTTTCTAGCTTATAATCATTGGCATATTTTATTATTTAAATGGTCATTTAATAGGGATTTATATTAAATCTGACTAAAAATAGAATATCTCAATATGTTTGATTTACCTTCCAGAAATTATTACTTTCATTGTCTCATCATTCAAGATTTTACCTCTGTACTTTAACCATTTAAAAATACAAGTATTCAGCATGAAAATTTATTTTAATTTAACCCATTTTCGATGATCAGACTTCTCTTTAAAAAAATAGGACATCAACATGTACTGTTTAGAGACATGTACTGTTATAAACAGTACTGTTATAAACAATATATACTGTTTAGTTACTTTTGTGAAAAGATGCTGAATGGCTATTGGTTATTAGTATTTTATTATTTCCTTCCAGGTAATAGCAAGTTAATAATTAACAATTAGATTTATGGACAATTTACAGTTTACAATTAAACAGCTACCTTGCTAAAACCATTAATGAAAGGACTCAGGAGCAAAACCCATACAAACAAAATTTATTGTTCTATCTTAGGCCATAAAGAGGCAATAGGAATAAAATAAATAAAATAAAATTTCATCTCATTGATGTGGTATCTGTGTAGGCCAATGTGTGATTTTCCAATACTTTATTCCTATTGCTTCTTTATTGCCTAAATAGATCACCAAATTTGTATTGGTATATATATGTATATATATATATATATATATATATATACACACATATATATACAGCTGTTACAAATTTTAGGCATTTATGCTATTATTTATTAGTCTTGTTAGGTACTTAGGTCATTTTTTTTTCCATTCAAAATGTGGTAGACTGAAACCAACCAAGACTATTCCAATATTCACACACATTTTCCTTCATTCAGCATGTTGTAAATTAAACTTGACAAGAATATTCAATTATTCAAACACATGTGCACAAAAATTACTCCACAATATTAACTTGCCTCGTCTCGGTGATAACATGAGGCAGAAGCTCATGTAATGAGCGCTTTGACATGTTTCACCTCAGTTTCATTATTTGTTCAGGGGTATTATTCTCAAACAAGAGAATCCTGAAGAAATTCTCTTACCTCTTTCTCTGCAGAAAAATGATTCTGAGGATAAAAGTACATAGAGAAGGAAACCTTATCTTTATTTTAGAGAAGATTTTTTCCTTGATTTCAACTTGCACACATAGTAATTTGCTTACAGTAAAAAATTGCCAATTTTTCTCTTCATATTGGCGCTACTATCCCTTTACTCTTCCTATTTTTTTTTAATGGGAATCAAATGATCTGGAGTAAGTAAAAGTAACGGGAAGTTTTGTCTATTACTTTCAAAATTCTGTTTTATTTTATTATCCTTGCTTGTGTTTCTTGTTAGGCACTCCTCTGCTTACTTCCTGAGGATAATGGGAGATTTGCTTCCTACTCATATTGGCCAATCATCACAGTTTAGAGGAGGGAGGAGACCCACAGAGGGAAAGTATGAGTCAGTCTCTTGGGCCATGTAAGAAGAAAGATGGGGAAGGAGTGGGTTGGAAAGTACACGCTGTATCTGATTAATAAGAAATTGATTTGGGGGGGTTTATAAAAACCCAGATTTTTATAATAAAAGAAGTAATGAAATAAGCTAATTAAATAAACTAGATTAGAGATTTACATGCTCTCTTAAGGTTGGTGGAAAATTGCTTTTCATAAGCAATGGTAAGAATTTATTAGAAGCATGCAGAAAGCTAATGAGTCAAGAAATTCTTGGAATCTCTTTCTGGTTTACAGCAATTAGTTGTTTGAATGCAGCCTTACTTTTTGTAGCAATTAACTTTGTAGTAAAACCCCCTGTTAAATTATCTTTGGATAATATTCAGAAAACGACAAGCAATTGTTTCCCTAAAATCAAGTCTGTGTTATTTCTTTGGTCTTTTTGTTGTTGTTACAGCACATTTTTTCCATATCAGAAAATCAACTTCTCATTGTCGTTGAAGGAATTCAAGCACCAGAAGGATGGAATTATAAATGCGATATATTTGCATTGCATTATCTCTGGTAGATTAACCATGAAAGAAAATGGGGTGCTCTTAGTGCCCCAAATTATCTTTGGACTTGTCATTTAAATACCATTTCCTGCAAATACTTAAGAAGTTTGTATCTTAGAGCAGAGAAGTCAAATACTGTTTTCTTGAATACCGACACTGCAACTCATATTCAGGAACCCTCAAAAATTATTATGATATTAAGGTAGAGCTAGCCTGATTCTTCCCATAGAAATGGCACAGCCCCTAACTGTTGAGAAATTCAGATAACAAAGAATATCATTTGTGTCTGTTGGCGTGCAGGCACCTTCCACCCACATGGGCCAGAGCAGATTCTGGAATAACCCTGCGGAGTCCTGGGGTTCAACCAGAGACTTTGATGGACGTCCCCACCCTCAGTAGGCATTCAGGATTATGCGATGAAGCAGTGGGCGCCTGAAGGGGTCCCACATTCTAAGAGGAGCATAGGCAGGAACCATCAAATCAGAAGCCAGACAGTGTCAGGGCCTTTCTCCCCCATTATAAATTATACCCCGTCTACCTGAATAGCATTTAGAGAATAACAGGGGGAGGCTCAGCCACTACAATTGCACTTCCATGTTTCACACGACGGCCTAAAGGTTCAAAGTAAATAAAGTATAGCAGGGACATTAATCTACTTTCTATGTATAAATTTGGATCCGTTTTAACTTGAGAAATTTATTCAAAAGTGTCCAAGACATTCCAAAGAGAAGATTTGAAATGGAAGACCTATTCAAACAGAAAGAGATGGAAATATGGCACATTTTTAAAAGTCTCTTGCAAACTTAACCCCACTTAGTGAAGTAGGGCTCATGAAAAATAGTAAATAAGTTATAGAATTGAACGGAGCTGCCTTTTAACTGTACCCATTTGAAGAGTAGTAGATGTAAATTTGTGATCTCACTGTATAAACATGATATATATGAAAAGTTTTGCAAATCTGTGCATGTAGGTAGTGTCAGATGGAAGGATGTATTTCAGAAGAAAGTTATTTGAAATACTGGTTTGAAAACATTTTTCTGTCAAAAAATTAATATATTTCCGTTGTAGAAAATTTAGAAGAACAGAAATTCTCACAGATGAAGATAATCCATGGATATAGTATGTTGCAGTCTTTTTAGAAATAGTATTGATGAAGAAAAGTGTTATATTTCAGAAAATGTAATAACTAGAGCCCCCAACTGCTGTCATTTTAGTAGGCTTACCCCATTCACATTTCAGGTAAAATGAGCTAACAATTCTGTTTTGAGGTATTTTCGGGACTTCCTCTGTATCTCTGAAAGTGCATTTGCTGAGCATGAAAATGCACTCATATTAGTTCTGTTCTTTGTCAGTAATCGGTGCTATGTTTGCAGGCATTTCTTTAAAAGCGAAATCCCAGGAGCCACTGCCTGCTGTTGATGAAACTGCAGTTCGACGGGTGGCTGTCAGTGAGCTGGGGCTGGGTCTCCAGTCTCCTCACCATACTTTGCTATCGCTCCAACACACTGCCCAGAGAACAAGATCTTGAGATATAATTTCCAAGTCCAAGCCATGGTAGAACTTTCTGTTTGAAGGATGAATCTCCCTCATCTCTGGGGATGCCTGGGAGGTCCCATCTATCGTTGTGGACATTGGTTTCTGACAGGAGAAACCTGCGCAGAAATAATCCAAATGCACTGATCTGCCACTTCTTTTACGGGAAGTGCAGGCTGATCTTATAAAGCGGTCAGCAGAGATGAACCAGAGGATGGAATCTTATGTGACTTATTGTTACTTTGTAGCATAAGAGGCAGCCCACATTACAGGCTTTCTTAGCAGGTAGGAGAGTCTGCCACAGGGAATTTCCCTTTCCCAAACTTTCTCTTTTTCCACCATCATCCCACTTCCTTCTTCCTCTGTTCTCTTTCTAGCCCCTCTCATCCACTTCAATCTAGTGTCTCATCTCCTCCATTAGGGAACTTTATCCCTCTTCTAAGAGTAGAAAGTCATTTAAATTCCAAAATGACTTTCCTAACAGAATGGTGGGGAGTGTGAATGTCTTAGTTCCACTCTGCACACAAGGCAAATAGTGAATGAGAGTTTTCAAGCGTGGACTTAAATGTGGACAACATTAATTAGATTTTTTTTCCTTGCTGTATAGCAGGGGTCACATTTCATTCTTTTTCGATGTGCGTGTCCCCTTATTGCAGCACCCTTTCTTGACAATTTTCTTTTGTTTTGTTTTTCATTTGTTTGCTTGTTTTTTTTGTGGGGGAAGTGCATGGGCCAGGAATCCAATCTGGGTCTCCCGCATGGCAGGTGAGAATTCTACCACTGAGCTACCCTCGCACCGACTAAATATTTTTTTTTTTTACTATTGATTATGAAACTGTTTACATTCCTGCATAGGCATTCTCCGGTGATGTCTCAGATATTTAATGTTCCAAGTACCTTAATGTACTTACTATTCAATTAGAAGTAGAAAATGGTTAATGAGGTGTGTGCATTCTTATTAAAAAGTCTATGTTATCCATATAAAAGTCATTAAAGAGGTAAGAGCAGATACTGTCTCAGTGTTTCAGTTGTCTCTGTGAATAATGACGCTAAATGACAAGCAGCGGTATTTCCTGTCACTGCCTTAATATTCTCCAATCAGGGCAGCAGTGGCACGCATCCTAATTTAAATTCCATTACCATCTCAGATGCTACTCAATGGCATAAAAAGATAATTCTCTGGGTATCAAAGAGAATATTTCCCTTAAAAGCCCATATTTACTTTTTCCTTAACAAGATGTTCTAAAGATTCAAATGAAATAAGGTACAATATGTTTTTTCATGTATAACTTTGCATCAGTTTTTACCTTGACAGCTTTTGAGTTAATATGGACACCTTTATATTTATTCAAATTGCATTGTAATTGCTGTGAAAGATTCTCTGGTTACATTATATGTACATGAAACAAGAGTCAAAATAATAGCAAAGGACAACAACAAACTTAAAATTGCTTAAGGAAAAAAAAAAGGAAATTTATTCACTGCCATAGCTGGGCTGGCTACCTTAGGCCTGGCTGCTTAGCCACGATTAGGTGATGTCGTCAGAGCTCTCTTAGCTTCGTTAGCATTAGGCTCTGGCCATATGCTGGCACATTAAATCCAGTAGAAAATGCTGCTTTCCATCAGAAATCTTAGATTCTCACTGGGTCGTTTTGGCTTGTCGTGGCTCTTGTGAAACTCCCAGAGATTACTGTAATCAGAGAAATGCTGGGCATGGAGGTCCCTGGAGACATGATGAGACACAGACTCAGGGGCAGGAAACGTGCTTCCCAAAGGAAACAGGGGTGCTGGTACCCAAGGAAGGGAGAGTAGATGCTGGCAAGGGGAGAAGCCACTACAACATTCATTTATTCATTCCACAGTCATTTACCGTGTGTCTGTTATGGTCAAGATGTGTTCCTTGGCACTGAGGACTAGCAGGGACTAAGACAGCAGAACCATTGCCCTCCCGGAACTTTCTTTTGTGTCAGATGACAGACAATATATAAACAGGCACTCAAATAAATATGTAATAGATAAGGGTAATGGCCAGGAAGAAAGAAAAAGGAAAGGGGAGGATTAGTGAGTGACGGGCAATATTATGTTAAAGAAGGTGGCCATTAAACAGTATTCAGAGAATTCATAAGAAAATTAATATTGAATTTTTGGAATAGTGCTGGTTATTTAGCTGTAAATAAATACTGACATAAGTTTAGAGTTCAAATAGATTTCAATAAACCTAAAATAAATTTTTGTATGAGTGTGATTTATAGAAATACAGGTAGATTTTTCTGCATGTGTGTGTGTATATACACATATATTCCTATGCTTACATGTGTGTGTGTGTGAGGCTTGTATTAATATGAGAGCCAATATATAAAAAATTGTACCATAACTGGGTAATTTATAATAAGCTGTCTATATGATGGCTAATTCGTCCTTGGTAAAGAAGAGTATAACTGAATTTTGTACATATCAGCCCTGTAAACTAAGTCAATGTGCCCTCTCAATTAAGTAGATTTTGAAAATGTTATTTACTTCTTTTAAAAAGTTAGGACATTAAAATTATAATACAGTTTTTTGATGTAAGTAAAATATTTAAAGAGTGTAGTGAGTTTTAGTGTACTTTATCTCCAGGTGTTCAATATTTCTGAACTAATCGAAGATGCTTAAAAAGTATTTGTTGAATGACTGAATGAATAGGTAGAAGCCTCCAGTTATACCATTCATGGAAAGGTATCCTAACCTTCTGTCGAAGTGGTAGTTTTGGTTTTCATTTCTTAATAAAAATGGTCTTAAAAGTCCTAGTAGGACAGATTTTTCAACTTACTAAATAGCAGGTTGTACAATAGGTGATAAAGATACCACCGTAGAATGAGGTAAAGAAGTCGTCCAGCAATAATTTGCTCCTGGGAATTCTATTTCATGACTTCTTTATCGTAACTAGAGTCCATGTGTAGTATTTTAATATTGCTATGTATTAAGATTTTTTGAGGAATTACTATATTGCTCTCGGCACTTCACATATATTAAAATATGAAGTCTTCATAAAAAACTTATTTTCACAGAGGTGTTTTAAGAGAGACTAAGTAAGTTAACAAAGGCCATGCAGTTATTCTGTGCACAACACAGATGCAGATCTAAGTACTTAAGCTGGAGAGTCAGTTCATTTTACCCATGCTATTCTACCAGCTAGGCCTAATTTCTTAAATAACTATAATATATTATGCAAAACAATGAATCATATGCATATTCTTTGTTTCTTCTAGTGACAAAATCAACCAGATTTTACCAAAAGGAAAAGGGCCATGGACTTCCAACTGCTTAAATCAAGGATCTTAGAACTCTATGAGAGTATAAGGAACCACAGAAGAAGCAATTCCATACTATACAGACTCGAAAACCAGTATTCAGCACACGTACTTTGATTAGATGAGACTTCTTTTCTTTTTCTCAGCAGAGAAAACAATGAGAATCTTAACTCCATATCATTTTTAACATGCTTTCTGGAGATATCACTTGCTATTTATAGGATTTAAAGATAAAGATGCCAATGTTGGCATGGATATATTTTCAATAAATAAATGAAGAAAGAGTTCTGACCAGAATTCTCTTCTGGGAACAGGTGAACTTTATGATTCTTTTGTGGCCAGTATTGCTATAATTGGTATATTATTACATTGAGGAATATGTGGGGAAATAAACTTTTTTTTCTCAATGGCAATGATGAATAGTAAGGAATAAATATGAAATCATGAAAATAAAGGTGCTTCTTGAATTTCACTTTGTCTCTTTCACCAGGGAACAAAAATTCAAAAAAAAAAGGCACTTATTTCTTTGTAAAAAGCTTAAGTATAAAGGATACTCAGGTAGAGCAGTTAACATAATAAACACACGGGCATGCAGGTTATGTTTTCCTTTTCAGAAGATAGAACTCTAAATCGATCATATTTTCACACTGTGCTAGTTTAAAACTCTGACGCACCCTGGAAAAGCCATGTTTTCCTAATCCAATCTTGTGGGGGCAGACTGTTGTTTAGGGTGGAAACTGATTCGATTGTTTCCATGGAGATGTGACACACCCAGATGTGGTGTGACATTTTGATTAGATGCAGATGTGGCCCCACCCACTGAACGGGCATCTTGATTACTTACCAGAGTCCTTCAAAAGGGGAGACATTTTGGTAAGTCACAGTTGTTTCAGAGCAGACATAGACACAGTTATTTGGAAATGCGGAAGCCCCAGGAGATGCCAGGAGCTGAGAGAGCCAACAGAAGTTAGTCAGGATGAGGGCCCAGCAGACGGCACCATCTGCCTCCCCATGAGAAGCTAAGCAAGCCAGAACCCAGAGTTTTGCCCTGGAGAACCTAAGTGGAGGCCCACAAATGCCTTGAGAGGAAGCCATGGGAATCAGAAGCTGGAAGCAATGAACCAGGAGCAAGGACTTCAGATGCAGCCATCTGCTTTCGGATGTGACAGACTGCTTGTCTTCAGAAGCAAGGTATCTTTATCTGGATGCCTTATTAGGACACTTTTACAGTCTTAGTACTGTAAACTTGTAACTTAATAATTCCCCTTTATAAAAGCCAGTTCTGGAATATTGCATTCCAGCAGCATTAACAAACTAAACACATATATTCAGCAGTAACCATTTAAAATATAAACAGTAGAATGGAGAGAATGAATAATCTTGACTTAACTTTTGAGTTACCCCTACTTTAAATAGGTTTAGGGGAATATCAAGAGAGATAAAATGAAAGAATCATAAGTGTATCTCTCTGTATTTTAAAAAAACTACAACTAATATTATGTGAAGGGAGATATTCTGAATTCTCTTGTGGAATTTTGTTCTAATAACTCAACAAAATGTATCTTGACAACTTTAATAGAATAAAAATTTCTGTTTGGTTGTTTTATTTTAAATCTGGTATCTTCCATTATTTTACATTCTTATTTTAAATCTAGCATGTGCATTAATCAATTTTGTTGCAGTCTATTTTTTCATTTTTATATGTATTTTAAACAACACATCGCAACAGATATCTAATGATAACTTAACCAAAACAGTCATATACCTTTGGGCTATCATCATAATTTGTTATTATTTTTATTTATTTATTTGTTTATTTATTTATTTAGCATGGACAGGCACTGGGACTCAAACCCAGGTTCATGACAACACAGTGTCAATTACTTCCCAATAATTGGAGACATTACTCCTGAGGTTCTAGAACAGAGAAATTTCTGGACAGTTTCCCCGTCTATCCCCACTCAGTGAAAGTCCTTGAATGGTCCTGTGAACGAGTAGAATTACACAGCAGTAGCTGTTTACATGGGCCCAGTCTGGTGAAAGTTTGATTCTTGAGGTTTTAAAAAGACTTTTGCAGGCATTTAAAAGAAGCCTTTTCATTTTTGTTAACTAATCTGAAAACTTACTGCAGCATAAACAAAAAACAGTTTTCACTTACTTCCTTTTATATTATTTACTATAATTTTTTATTATAAAAAATTGAAATAATGGCTTAAGGTTCAAAGTATTTCTTTATCTTTCCATTCATTCCTTCATTTATTCAACAAAAATTCATTCACTACCTACATAGCATGAGACTCTCCTAGACAGAAAGATGAGTAAGATGCCCATCTTGTTTTCCAACCTTGAGTGTAATAAAGAGATAAGGAAATAAATCAATAACGTTAAGAAAAGAGAGAACATTCCAAGAAAGATTATCTAGTGGGTATTTTTCAGGAATTTACTCAAATCATTCATAATTCTTTGAAAACTGCCTTCTATCCATAGGCACCCCATTCTCCTACATCAGACATCAGTGGCTCCCTGCCGTCATGTCTGGTCCAGACAGCCAGCTTTCTTGGCTTCTCTTGATACGACCCAAGATGCATATTTGGCACAGTTGGAATTTGGAATTAAATTTTTAACAGCCAAACAAGCTAAGTTGGATATTTGAAGAAGAGTAACATGTAAATTTGAGAACTCTGGGCTGCTCAGTTTCAGTAGGAGCAGGGGAAATCTCTCTAAAGAAAGAATTAAGCCACTACAATGAGAAAAGAAGCTTTGAGAGATTATGGGTCCCCAGAGTAAAGGAAGGATGAAAAGGATGCCTGGGTAACTGGAGACTTTCTAGTTTCTCTTTGCCCTGTATTGTGAAGTCTAGTTATGCCGCTACCCTTAGATGATACCCCCTTCTATATCTCTTTTATTCATTCCACTCCCCTCCTTTTTCATTACCTGAGCTATTTCAAAAGAATTTCTGTTACTTGAATGCAATATAACATAGACTAATGTGTGAGATATTCTTCATACTAATTTTTTAAATTATAAAACTTATATTGCTCACTATGTTAAATGTTATGTTCATGTATAATCTAACTCTGAGAAAGGTGTACTGTTAGCCCATTTTACACAGGGGGAGATAAAGACTCAGTACATAAATAGATGAAGATCCAGGGAATTCTCATTTCAAGGAATGGCATGACTTGTTAGTTCTTACAAAGATTTTACAAAAAATAAACGAAATCTTGGAGTATTTAAATAATGTAATTTCATGTTGTTTAACCAGAAAAGGGTAGAGTTTGGGTTTATTATGTTGAAATAGACCTAGGTTTATTTCCCAAACCTACCCCCTGCTAGCTTGTATCTTACAGGCAAAACATATGAAAGCGATATATTGAATTCTGATTCCACTTCAATTCTTCCTCATTGAGAAATTGGTTATAACCCAACCAATTTGGACAAAAAAGTAATATAAAGCTAGTCTGGATTCAGTTCTGTGTGTCACATTTTGTTATATTCTATGTCTTATTCTCTGGCGTTTCTAATTTTGGGCAGCAATAACTTCAATTGCTAGTACTTAGCATTGGCTATTCTTTTAGAATTTAATGCTTATAGATTTATTTCTAAAACTTTGTTGACATCTAATATGCTGTGTAAAATGCTTGTTGTGACCATGTAAACTTTTTTCTATAGCCCCTAATTTAATATTTATATTTTATTTTTATTATTAGTCTTCCTCTAACAAAAACTAGATAGCTGTACTTCTCATTGTGCAGAAGCACAGCTTCCATGATACTCAATGGTAGCTCAAGGCACAGTAGGTATGATATAATTTATACAATAATCTGAGAAAGAAAATGCAAAGATTGGAATTTAGCTCTTAACCATTGGACTATGCTGCTTTTCAAACTTTTTAAGTAAAGGATGAAAGCATTCTATTTTATATTCTCACTGAATAATGAAAAGTTCTCATGTGCTATTTATTAAAACCCAAACCAATGTTTTCTCACGAAAATAGATACAATATTACAATAATTATCATTTACTGGGAATTCTCATTTCAAGGAATGGCATGACTTGTTAGTTCTTATGAAGTTTTTATGAAAAATAATCGAAACCTTGGTGAGAGTGGATGGCAGAAAGACCAATTTGAGAGCTATTTGAGAGATGGAACCTAATGGGTGCCAACTAGAAGAATAGTGTAAGAAAGGGAACGTTGAAAGGATGGCAGGTTTCCAAATTAACGGAAGCTAAGAACTGGAGGAAAAATAAGAATTTTGGGTTTGGGTGGATAGAGGACTTGGTAATGAATACATGTTGAGTATTAATCTTTCTTAGACTTCAATTGAAGTTATTACTGTACCTGAAATCATTTTGGAAGAGTTTAGAGAAAGAATAGAAGACAAGAAAGCTAAGCTATTGCAACTTAAGAAAATATTTAATAATGGATATTTTCCCCCCATATTTCCACAACACCGAATAAAGAAGTATTTTCTCCTGTTTGAGATATATCTTAGAATGAATAAGATAACGATATTTTGAGCAATGTAACACCTATAAACAAGGAAGAATCACAGGCAAAAATGACTTTAGACTTCTAAATTCAAGGCATGTTGTCAAGATATATTCTAAAATGAAAAAAATAATAGATTTTAATTCCAGTTATCTATTGCTGCATCAAAAATAAAATAAAAATACAGGTTAAAACTTATGGCTTTAAATAACAATCATCGTTTACTTGCTCATGATTTTGCAACTGTCACAGTACTCAACAGATGCAGATTATATCTGCTCCACCCTAAGTAATCTGCAGAAGCTTGAAGGGGACTGTTGGATGTGCAATCCAGACAGTTCGTTTGCATGCTGGCAGGTGGTGTGGTTATTCGCCGGGAATTCAGCTGGGGTCTCAGTGTCTTTCAAGGGCACCTCTCCATGGAGCTACTTGGAGAAGGTTCCAGAAGGGGAAACAAGACGGAGGCTCTTCCTAGACAAGTCTTAAGTTGAAGCTGGCACTGTATTACTTCGGCTACATTCTCTTAGTCAAAACAGTCACAGAACAAGACCAAAAGGGAGTAGAAACAGAGCTCCCATCTTTTGGTAGGAGAAGCGACAAATAATTTGAGGTCATCTTTAAGCACTGAAGGCTTGTTCTGGCCACAAATCATTACCATCCTCCCACATCATCGAACTCTTCCACGGCGCTCAAAATCTCAGGCATATGGCATTGACGTTTAAGGATTCTATATGGAAATAGTTTCACATAACTTGCTTCCCTTAGTCAAACGGAACCAAATGTGGGAGAAAAGCAAATGTTCTCTCTCTTTCTCTCCTTTTTTGGTATATTTTGTTTCTCACTTTACTGGAACATGAATTAACTTCATGGCATGGTACTTAAGTTATAAGATAACAAGTTTAAGAGTAGATATTACCCAAGGACTTGCACCCTATTCTGGGGAGAGTTGGTGCATTTCCAATGATACATAGGACATTTGAGTATTGCTAGGTGAAAATATGACTGTTACTGATTTTATTTAGAGATTAAGTATGGTTTAAGGAGATGTGTATGAGTGACAACTTGACAAGGGATGGACTGGGATGATTAAGTTCATGTGTCAACTTGACCAAGGTTTGGCATCTTTTGGTCAAGAAAGCACTGGCCTGGCTGTTACTATGAAGATATTTCCTGGACTTAAGTTGATTGCATCCATGGCGGATTGCATCTGCAATCAACTCAGATCACTTTCAACAATGAGGGAGTCTTTTTCAAACAGTTTAAAAAACTTTAAAAGAGAAGTGATTAACAGAGTCTTAGTGACCTGAAGAACAATTGTTTTAGTTTTCTGGCCACCAAAACAAACATCATGCAATGGGTTGGCTTAAACGATGGGAATTTATTGGCTCATGGTTTTGAGGCTAGGAGAAGTCCAAAATCAAGATGTCATCTCACACACTATATTTTCAGCTCTCAAGGTTCCAGTGGTTCTCATTTATGTCTTCTATTTCTCATCTGCTTATGTTTGTTTTCCTTTAAAATCTTGAACATATTTAGTTGTTTTAGAGTCTTGTCAGCTAATTGCATGATCTTTGTCATTTCTGGATCTGTTTCCATTGATTGATTTTTTTTCTTGGAAAATATGGACCATATTTTCCTGCTGCTTTACATGTCTAAGTGATTTTTAAGCGGCTTTATGAGTTATAGCTCACAAATCATCCATTTAAAGTGTACACTTTAATGGCTTTTACTATATTCACAGAGTTGTGCATCCATCTCCACAATCAACTTTTCAACATTTTTATTACCCTCAAAAGAAGCCCCAGAACGAATGTTAAAATAAATTTAGTAGATTGAAATGCTAGTGATCAATGAAAGGGAGGGGTAAGGGGTATGGTATGTATACATTTTTTTTTCTGTTTTCATTTTATTTCTTTTTCTGAATAGATGCAAATGTTCCAAGAAATGATCATGAGGATGAATATGCAACTATGTGATGATATTGTGAATTACTGATTATATATGTAGACCGGAATGATCAAAATAGGAATGTTTGCGTTTGTT